>VZSC01018428.1:120546-143422 GCA_013398225.1 Steatornis caripensis | reverse complement strand
GAGATCACTCACCACTTACTGTCATGGGCAAAACAGGCTTGACTTGAGGAAAATTAATTTAATTTATTGCAGGTTAAAACCAGAGTAGGATGGTGAGAAACAAAGACCAAACTAAAACACCTCTCCCNCACTCCCCCTCCGCAATGGGACAGGGGGAGAAAATACAATGAAAAAGCTTGTGGGCAGGGAGATCACTCACCACTTACTGTCATGGGCAAAACAAGCTTGACTTGAGGAAAATTAATTTAATTTATTGCGGGTTAAAAACAGAGTAGGATGGTGAGAAACAAAGACCAAACTAAAACACCTCTCCCCCCCACCCCGCCCACCTTCTTCCCCAGCTCAACTTCACTCCTTTGTTCCCGACTCTTCTACCTCCTCACACCATGAGCGGTGAGTTTTCCCTCACCCTTCACTGCTGGGCAGTGTTTTGCCCTTCCTTACACAGGCTTTCCCAGAGGCGCCGCCATCTTGGCTGCGGGGCTCAGCCGTGCCCTGCGGTGGGTGGGTTGGAGCTGGCTGGAACCAGCCATGTCCGGCATGGGGCAGCCCCACCCTCTCCTCACAGAGTCCGACCTGCAGCCCCCCCACTGCCAGCATCTGGGCACCAGCACCCTGTACACACACAAGAGGGATGTTGGGAGGAACCAAAAAGATTGAAAACAAGAACTTTTAGAATATGCTGTAGAAAAGGGGAGGAAAATGCAGGCAGAAATAAACTGTAGTACTCATTTACAGGGGTATCTGTAACGGATATTCTCACTGCTTTGTTCTTGGTGTGGTTTCCACGGCAGGCTGCTGGAGTGCCTTCCTTGCTGCTTTCCAATTTTGAAAATACTGGCTTTGAATTCAAAATGCCGAGTTCAGTTTTGGCAAAGGTTCAGAAAGACATTTTGTAAAAAAACTACAGACTTTAATGTTTCAAATGATCCACTGGAAACTCAGCAGGGTTGAACCCATGTTTGAAGCCGCACGTGCCGTCATAGAGCCCCTCACAAACTGGGGCCTCACACGGCCTGCAGTCCTGCGCAGGCTCCTGCCTGGCTCCTGGAGATCAAGCAGAAAAAGAATGAGTAGAAACACTACTCAAATAAGTGTTTATCTAAGTGCTAATATAATTTTGTGGGGGTCGTTAGTTATAAAGCTGATGTCAGAGAACTCTGCCCTGTAATGAATTAATCCCTACTACTTTAAACTACAGGTATTCATGAGCCTACTGCAGCCGTGGTGTCAGGGCAAACTGAGCTTGAGGAAAACTGAAGCAATTCAAACGAGGATTGGTGTCGTGCACAAGCAGGATGGAAAAGTGGTAAAGTTGAAAAAGTAATCAGTAAACACGGGAAGAGTGTTATCAGTGGCCTTAGGTTGTGAAAAACAGGTTCTTAGACTTTCTTTAGAAATGTTATACATGTAGTGGTAGTAGCTGGTATAAATTTCTTTTACTAAACTATTTTGCACACAAGCAGTCAGGCTGAGATTACACCCAAGAGTTAGGTATTATATGGTACAGATTTAGGAATTATGGAAGAGCCAGGTGTAAATTTTTGAGTTTTAGTAAATCTTAAAATGTTGGATTTGGTTTGGAGATCTCCCTATCTGAAATTTCAGAGGCTGAAGTGTCTACAGGGTTAGATCAGAGATCAGCAGTGATTTTTACAATATAAAAGGCACATTAACCAAAAGATAGGTGGATTCTAATTATTTTGCTGTTGCGGGAAATGTCCTGTGTTATAATATCATCACAATCATAAGGTATAAATACCTTTCTCCTATTGGGATTAGACTGATCTGTGGGATAGAAACTTTAAGTTGTATCAGAAGAGAATGAGAAAAAAATCACTATCTATCCCCATTTTTATTTATTCTTGGTGGTTTGAGGGCTTTTTTGTTTGTTAGTTCTCCTTCACTCCTTTCCTTTCCAATTAACTTTTGGCGTTTACTAGGAAATTTGAGAAACCAAGATAATTTGTAATTAATTCCTCTGTAATTCCTCTTTTGCAAACTTCTTATCTGTATCAGGTTCTAAGACTGTTGTCTCACTTTCAGTCTAACATACAGCAAGGAAAATGTTCCCTATCAAATTGGGCATAGGCTTAATCCCTACTTTTTTGTCGGTGAAAGGGGTTAATTCTTTTTCCAGTCCAAAATCCTTCTCTTTGATGAATGGCCTATGCTGCTTAAGAGCTTTTGTACCTTTCATGTCTAGACCAGGTGGAGTGCTGCATTGCTGCATTTCAGAATAGATTTTCTCTATCAGTGTTCGCTATTCACAAAGAAATAAATGGCTTTTGCAGTCACAGCAAAGCAGAGTGGGGAGATGGGTTTAGTCACAATTTGAAAATAGAAAGAAAGGAGTCTCCTGAATGAACACTTTCCTACTCTTTGTGGCTAATTAAAATCCATTACTGTTGAGAGAGATTATTGGTGGCTTGTGGATAAAGCCTGAAGAAGACCATATTGAAAAGCAGTGAACTATTTGCAGCCAGATACTGGACGGTAATGTATCAGTGATGTATGCCTGAGACAGATTGTGAATGATCAAAATACTTGAAAGAAACTGTGCAAATTCTTTGGACACATAGCCATAGTTGACATCCAAACACTGGTCTGAAAGCCTTACATCCTTCTAAAGATGTTTTTCACATCTTTAGAAGGATCTAAGTACATATGGCAATTTGAATGCCTGTACAAAGAACTGGATGCCAAGTATTAAGTGCCCCAAACTTTGAAACAAATGTTTCTTTAAGCTAGTTTCCACGATTTGTTATCTCTTGTAGTGCTGTTGGAATACCTTTACCTAAACAAATGTGTAGAGCTGGGACTTCCAGTTGGTATTCTTTAATTGTTTTTGATTCAAAAACCTGGAACTATTTAAGTACTTCCATATAACAAGAAGGTGTTTAGAGCTTGCAGTTTCTCAGTGAGATTGGAACTGGCTGGGCTGACATGGAGATGTGCAACGATGTGCTAACTCAAAGCTGATCACTCTTACCCGAAAGTTGTATGGACATAGCATGTGCACTTGTGCGTTCATGTCTCTCAAACACTTCCGAGCCCGGACTGGGTTGTGCCTTCTTAGCTTACAGCCTGGGCAACTTGTCTGGTGTTACGAGATGAGTACTTTCTTGTTTGCTTCTGATGAGGTTGCTAGCACTTCCAGAGCAGCCACATCGGGAGGATGGAATAAGCTTTGTCTCAGGTAAGCCAAGCAGGGTTTTCAAAATACCTGCAGTGTGTTTATGGGAAACTCTTCACTGTAAGTGAAGTAAAATAGCTGCCTGAGGCCAATACACTGGCAGTTTTAACAAAATGTTTAACAAAATGTTTCTGTCAAGAAATTGTCAGCTGTGTAAGCGCAGGACAACATGGCACAGAAGAGACCATTCTACAGTAGGGTGAGAGCTCTGTTGATTTCATATACCCCTTGGGGCTGATTTTTGTTGCAAGCGGATGATACTTTCATATCCAATAGAGCTGTAATTTTAAATTCAGATGAGCCCTGTTGTGCTCTGATTATTTTACGAACGGCCTTGCTTTCCAACTCCATGCTGGAATACTGATTTGATAGTTATTTCTTTTCTAATTTCTTAGCCTCAGACCTAATGTTTACACTTCCTCTAATTGTTTTTTTATTATTACATTTACTGTTTTAAATTCCAGTTTCTCTCTGTACCTTAAGCAGCTTGCTGCCAGTGCAGCATCTTTGCTACACCACTGTGCACACAGTGTTCACTGTCTGCATTTGCATAATGAGCTAATCTTTGCTGGCTGATTACTTTGTGGAAAGAATTGAACATTTAACTGATAATAATTGCAATTTATCAAACTGCAGAGTCACCTCACAAATGATCTCAGTATGTTTGCTAAGACTTCTGCTGCATCTTATGAGCTCTCACTCTCCATATTGACTGACACCTGACTAGAAACTTGTACCTAACATTCAGCTCTATCAGAAGAAACCCTGGGATCTTATCAGGTCAGTTGCTCTGGAATTCATAAAAGCAAGAGATTTCTCAAAAAACCCTGCTTGTTCTTTGTTAAAGGTCATGATGTGTCCTAATATAATGTTACTTTCAAGCCAACAGAGGAAAGTATGTACTTTTCCAAGCTATTGTTTCAAACTGACTGCCCTGCCTTGCTGTTCACTAAGCTTATGATTCTAAGATTTTCTTTGCAAGCAGAACACCTAAAATTTTAATTTCTTTAACCAGATTAAATAATTCTGAAGTTACATATTAACTTAACCATCACATCTAACCTAAATTCCTCAACCTACCTTTTTGCAGAAAAGATTAAGCAAGTCTTAGCATGGCTTTCTGTATTCACAGATGAAACTTTTGAAGTTGAAATAGCCTAATCTAATCTTGGTGAAATTATCACTGAGATCAAATAAAACAAAGATATGTCAACATTGGCCTCTGCTACATGGCAGAGTGGCATGTTTTTCTAAAGTGATATGAGTACAGCTAGGTCCCTTGGCCTTTGTGAGCAGCACATTCTTTTTGTGACTTTGACTTTATCATAAACGTAAGCCATGAGACTGTTTCAAGGAATTCTTCATAGCCTTCCTGTCTCGTGTCCTGAAATGTCTTGGAATTGCAATAGAAACTACTAGTACAAATACTAAGGAGGAGGCTCTTACCTGAAGATCTTGCAGGAGATAGGGTGGAGAGGGACCAAGTATTATTCTCCTTGTTGTACAGTTTTGGATCTGCGACATGGAGAGCTTGGGATTTGCGTACCATTGCCCACGAGGAGGGACGCGGAGTCAGGAACTAAATGCAACTCTTTGTTTTGAGTGTCTGCTGACAAAAGACCTTTGAAGACGTATATGTCGTGTTTCCCATATTGCGCATACTTTTCAGTAACGAACACTCAGTTAGAGACTAAATTTAGAGCATTCACTTTGGGACAAGCTTCCAGACAGATTTCTGTTAGGAGCTGTAACAACTTTTAAGCAGTAGCAGGCTGAGCAAAGACTTGTGCAAGGAGCATGTGGCTGCAGTCAGGGAAGCTGCAAAAAGGCTAAACCTGGCTGCTCCACAGCACACATTGAGAGGCCTCCAAACCTTCATGAGTTGACTGTATTGTCATCAACATGGAATTTGCAAGTAACAGTTGAAGTACCCCTTTACAGCCACTGGTTCGAGCACACCTTTCTGCTTGCAGATCACAAACCCTTTTAAATGAATTCCTGATCTTATACTATCGTAGTCATGGTATACCTTTGCAACTGTTTTTTTAAAAAGTGTAAGTAAGTGATGGGCATACAAGGACCTTAGGGATAGACTGGTAACTGGTAGACAGTGGAGGAAAAGGACAGTTCAATCAGCAAGTTGAAGCAAAAGCTGTGTGCCAAAGAAAATTTATCATGCATCTCAGCCGGGATTTCCCCAAAGGAAAACATTTGTAGGTGCCCCAATCTTGTTTTCTTGGTTAGAATAGGAGAGAACATTTGGCTTGTTTTCTAGTTTATTGCCCATTCATATCTTCTGAAAGGCTCATTTGGAAGACCAGGTTCTGACGTTCACCACCTCTGCTCTTCAAAGTCAAGTCAAACTGGCTGCTTATAATCCAGACCATGCTATACCGTAAAGTATGTTAATGCATTTCTTTAAATCTTTCAAGCAACTTCTTCAATAGCTGAAATTTATAGTAGGAATACGTTCATGTGGGGGGAAAACAAACTATTCTTACATTGGAGTTTTGACAGTTTCATCTCCTCTACTGTAACAAACAACAGTTTAACTGTGCATGACACAAGTGGAGGAGAGATTTTTCCATGTGTGCACTATTACTCATGTTACAGGTTCAGCTTGCAGCCCTGATGAGGCTCCCGCTCCCCACCTGAGCATCTAGAAAACAACCCCACAAACTAAGATGTCCTTCTACTGTTTTAATTATATAAACCAGCTAGTGGAAGGAAGAATCAGAGTGGTGCAAGCGATGGGAGTATTTAACATAGGAGCAGGGATTATAGAAGGTAGCAGGTTGTTAGGATTTTTTAGCTGCCTGTAAGAGCATGTCCTGGGAGTTCTTTATTATTCTCTTTCTCCAATAAGTATTACACTTTAAATAATTCCTTGTTATTTTGGAGGGCAGTGCTGATGCAGAGAGGGGCTATTTTTACAGGAGACATTTAAGAGTGTTTTTTCCCTCTCCGAAAAGAATCGCTGTGCTTTTGGAAAATATTTGATGAAATCCGCTGTCAAAATTTTGTTGCGGCAAACAATTCCATTATTATTCACAACAGAGAATGAGCTACCAGCTTGCAGGTGGGAGATGATACTGTTTTCCTCGGCATAGCATGTTAGTATTGCATGGCATTGTCAATAGCCGTTTGAAACTCTAGCCTCACAGATGAAAAGCAGCTGGCACTAAGAGTAGCCATAGTGGTAGCCTGCAGCAGCATTGCAGAATAAATCCAAAACAGTGGTTGTTACGTGCTACACTGAGATTCTCCCACTCCTGCAGTTCAGGATGTTTAGGAAGCTTCACGTCTATGTTTGGAAGCTCCACATTGAAGGTAAGGCAATTATTCAGAATATAAAATTAGTGTCTCTAAGGGAGGAAGCTGTTTGGCTCCAAGTGATTTGGCTGAAAATTCATTAAGTTTAATTTTCATGGGAGTCTGAAAGGGTTGGGGTATCTAGAGGCCATGGTTTCCCCTCACCTCCAGGATCTGTACAAAATTAATTTCCTACGAGTATCTGAATGACTCAAAAGTGGTTGAGACAGATGGTCTAGTGGCTTCATGGGTCTATAATTTCCCTCAGAAGGAATTCCTTGCCAAAACTGTATTTGCTCCAAATCTTGGTTTCTTATTTTCTAGCAGGAGGCTTTTCTTTGTTGATTTAGAGCTGGAGAAAAATAATATTATAACTAAACACCATCCTGAATCAAAAAGGGGAATAAGTTCTTTTGGACCTGAAAGCTTTACCTAGGAAGTCCATCACATACAATGTGACAGTATACGTCATTGTGGATTTTACAAATTGTGCTGCAGGAGGTAGTTTTGATAACTCCAGAAAATGTGTCCCATCTAAAACATCAAGAATTTGGAGGATAGGAAAGTTCAAATAGATGAATGCAAATATGACAAAATGGGCACAGCGATTTTTTTTCATCACTTTTACTGCTTTGCTTGAAATTTCATCGTCTAGTCTAAAGAACAGCTGACACGGATTTTGGTATTAGGATCATTCCCCTTTCAATTAATGTTCATTTTATCAACATGGTGACACTCTCAGCCTCCTGGTTTTATTAGGAATATTGCTTTCTTTCAGCAGTGACCTTACCCGCAGCTACAGCGCAAAGGAATGCTCCAGTGTAAATGGGTTGTTGTGTTGGCTTATGAATGTCCCTATTAATTTAAAGCAACATTTTAAAAGTTGAGTCCATTTTAAAAGCAGGTAATTCTCACATCATGGATGAATGTGATACCATGATAGGCTTTGAGTTAGAGCACAGGAAATACCAAGAGAAGATGCAATCATTTGAGAAAGTAAACATTGATTTCTTTCAAATGGTTAATTCCCCTGGAGTTGTTGTTGTTGTTGTTGTTGTTGTTGTTGTTGTTGTTGTTGTGTTTGCTTCTTTAAAAATCTACCACAAAAAAGACTGCTTTCCCCATTCATCATTCTAAGTGAATTTCATGTATTCTCCTTGTCTCATTCTGTTTCTAAGCAGGAAACTGACCTGATGAAATATTAGTCAAGTGTCAGTTCCCAATTTAACCCCATCTAAACTAATTTTTCAGACCATGTTGATATCTCCCTACGCACCAGTGCATTTCTGTGTTAAGCTTTAAGAACCTTTTTCTTGTGATGAAACAGAATCAAACAGCATTATGTTCTGGAGCTGTGAGGCTTTTTTTAATTTACTGGTGGTTTGGTATCAGAGGAACAGGGAAGGTGTTTTTTTCCCTCATACTCTGCTGAGCATACAAAACTTTTTGAACTAGTTCTTGTTAGGTGAAGTAATAAAACTGGTGCCTCATTCATGATCTGAAATTAGATTTGCTCTGCTTTAGCTTACATTTTGAAAAAAAGTGAAATCTGAAAGGACATTGTGTATCTGGAAATAGCATCTTAAATGATTAGAAACTAGGTTGAATAATCCAGCTTTGAAGTAAGAGTCATACCTGTCTACTTATGTGTGATCAGTTAATAAACAAAATGCCAGAAGAGGCATCATGAATATACTCCACAGATTTGCAGAAATGGTACAAACACTGCAGCTCTCCAAATGACTTCCTTACAGGAAATAAATGCTAGTTACTTCTTCTGACACAAATAGAATGTTAGGTTTCAAACAAGTGTTGATCTTCTATCTGCTCAAATTAGTTAATATTCTGTTTCAGTTCTAGCCTAATGTGGTATAGAGGTATATATTACAATTTGAAAGGGAAAATGTGTGCTGTTATTACCATCTATTCTTAAATTCTTTATATAATTTTTTTGCTGTTCTGACTCAGATTTGTCCATGTCTAACGACTTGTGCTGGTTTTGTTTGGGATCTTTTTGTTACGATTTGCCTCAAATGCATCAAAGAGAACTGGAAGAGATCACGTCCCATTGACACTAACTGAATTTAATTTTTTAAAATGTATTTTAGGGACAGAAATGTCAGGTATCACAGTTAGCTCACTGTGTAACTTGGGCTGTGGAACTTGGAATAAATTATATATTTCAGAATGGCACGTGTTCTAGAATAGCATTTAGCTCAAAAAATCAGATCATGACTGAAAATATTGATCTGATGATTTATTATCTTAAAAGTGATTTTGTACTACTGGATAGTTATCTTCATTGTAAAATGACAGCCTCTTCCAGCCTGTTTCCATAGCCCCTCATTCCTTGATCTCACACATTCTTGTTGGCAATGTGCTTTTCTTGTTAGTGGGGTGGAGTCGGGGGGAAGACGTTTGGCTAGAATAAAAAGATGTTATCAGGAATCTCTTCTCCACACAGGCAATCGCAGACAGTGAGCAAATCATCTTCTGGCAATCTAACCCAGCAATCTTCTCTTGAATGAACTAATTAGACTATGCCTCATAGGTCCTTAACTGTATGACAGTTATTTAGTATGACACTCCTTGTAGCTCTTTTCTCGGCCTTCTGATTTTCACACGTGATTCCTGGAAGTGCTGTGAATGGAATAGGACATTATTTCTTTAATAGTCCCTGATGTTATAAATAGAGGAAAACAGTCCCTTCATTTACCAATTAGGATTTCTTCCTTAACCACACCTCATAAATTTCTCTGTTGCGACAGTATGGGATTCTTTTGGATAGCAAACTTACTTGTCTTTGCCACTGTCCTCTCACAACAAAGTCTTTCACGTTGTAAACGTGATGTTTCGCCCCTGTTGAGATGTATGACCCAGCAGCTGGCTGTATTAAAATGTATGCATTCTAATTAGCCTGCTACACCAACTGACCCAAATGAATCTATCTCCCTCACCTACTTATCTCAGTCTTTATTTACCTCTCCATCGGTTTTGTGGTCATCTCGAAATGTTCTGAGAGAGGGTGTTCCCATTTCTCCCACATCATCACTGGTTTTGCTGGTGCAATTCCTGTTACGTGTCCTTGCCCTGGTGTGTGAAAAAGCCTGATGAACCTGCCCATTTCCTTAGGAAATGCAGCCTAAAGTAATTGCTTTCACTGGTTGGTTTTCAGTCGTGTACCTTTTGTCTCAAATGTTGACATACTCCCAGTCTCCCTCACTGGGAAGCTGCTGCTGTGACTCACTAGTGAGGGAGGGACCCGCTGTGACCTGAGCATTGCTCTTAGTGGGGACCGAGAACACGCATATCCTGAAACTACCGGTGCTAACTCCATTCTTCTTGCCAACCTTGTAGCACCATCCCTGTATCAAAAATGCAAATGGCTGAACCAAGCAAAGGTTCACTACTACTACCTGGACAAGCAATAAAGGATTATTCTCATGCCAGAGGTGATGAAACACAAAGAGATTGGCAACAAAGCATTGCGTCACGGCGGTGTGTTCTGTGACACCGCAGCTTTGCCTGTAGGCTGGCGTTTTCTAACTTCCTTCTGAATGTTAACTCAGCAGTGCTTATGCTTTTATTGTGCAATGTGATGTCTTGTCATTAATAATGTTATACTGAAATTCAGCCTATTTACCAGGATCTTTTAATGTTACTCAAACTCAGCTCCTTCTGAAATCTATGGAATAATTCTATGGATTAGCTAGAAGTTACTTTAAGACAACACAAAATGGTTTAGAGCAGCTGAGACTGTTTATCTGTTGACCTTAGTGATTGATTGAGTTGGATGTCTTAAAACAGTGGAAAACTGAGTTTAGAGTGTAACTATTTAACTGTGATCTACTTTTTTCCTACTAGAGCTAAAAGGTGGGGGTTTTTAACCTTCTCGTTGCATGAACACTATATATGGTAATGGGGAAACTGTTTCCACCTGCAGAACTGTCATTTTTAAATAAGCAAGTAGGCTTTACTTGTATTTTCTTAGATAGGTACTCAGAAGTTTTCAGAAGTAAAATAACTTGGCTAAAGACAACACGGCATACGCAAGTAGGTGAAAAATATTTTTGTAGATTACTGATTTTATCCCAAAAGGCTGAGTCATGCTGCAGAGGCTGCTGAAGGAGGTGGCCTGTAAACTGCACATCCTTTAGGGATAACACAGATGTTTCTATTCAGCACGGCATCCCAGCTGATGGTTAGGGGGTTGTGACAGACAGGCAGGGACAGCAGTGCTTAGCTCCCTCAAGTAGGAGACCGGGTCAGGATAGCTGACAGCTTATTTAGGGGGCCATGTCTTCCTACAGCTGGCTTCTCAGTTTTTCCAAGCTGGCGCTTTATTTAGTGTTTGGGTGGTTTTGCCCCATTACGTTTATTTTAAGTCATGTTTAGTTACACATTTTAGGTACAAGCAAGGAAACACTTTTTACCCTTTAGTGCTTGGACTGTCATTAGGGATTGGGAACAATGAGACAGCTGAACATAAGAGAGAGAAAGAGCCTGAGAGGGGTAAATAATACAATCAAGATGGAAAGCAGCTAGAAAGATGGAAAGAAGCTAGAAGAGGCAACCAGAAAAATACAAATAGATTTAGAGATAGAAAATGTCTACACCTTAGTAGTCTTTAGTTCTCTGAAAGAAAAAGGGGAGCTGAGTGAATGGAGAAATTTATATATAAGCCAGCGAAGTTGGATGAAGGAGTCTTCAGACCAGAGGCAACATAGCATGTGAACTTGTCTTCAGATATCTGTTGCCAAAACGGTCGTTTATTTTTAGGCTGTTGTTGATTCAAAGAAGATGCCATTCGTTTCCTTGACTACCACCACTTCAAGCTCTGTTTCAGTCTACTTGTACATCCGTCAATGTCCTGTTTCTGTGATAGGGCACAATGGAGTTTTATATTATTATCAGGTATTAAGATTTAGCATTTATATAGAATTTTCATGCACTGAATGTTTTACAAATATTCTCTAATTAATCATCCCAGCACCTACATGGACGGTATGAAATTGTAGCAGTTTCACAGATGGGGAAACTGCAGCTGACTGAACTGCTGGAGGCAATGCAAAAAGTGCTTTTGTCAGTAGCAGCGCTTGGTACTCAGGCTGCTGTATTTGTATTCGACTCATCTTCCTGATTATTGTGTACTGCACCCCTTTGCATTGATTTGATGCAATATTGATGGAAGTCATTGATACTAAGGGTCAGCTCTGCAGTGCCTCTCTCTTCTTTGTTGGGGGATGAGGAATACAAAGTGGCAGCTATTTAGATGGCAAGAGTCCCTGGGTTACTCAAATGCCTAGCACAAGATCTAATTTTCCTGACAAATGTCTGCAGCTGATGAAGGAACTGATGACTTTTAATTGGTAGCTTAATCAACCATGGCCTCTTTAAAAATGTATAGATTTTTTAGAAACACACATATATCAGTGTTCTAGTGTTATTAACCATCTGGATGTTTGTCATTTGGTTATTTTGAGATATATGCCCAAAAAGTTACTTTAAAAAAAGCGACTGCTGTTAAGCTTAAAAGAACAGATGTTATGGAAGTTGTAGCAGTCTTTGACCCTGGTGTCAGGCAAATACTTGGTTCCATCAGTTGTTGTGGTAATTCTTTCCTCATACTTGCCAGCCTCTTTTATTAATATAGGTGAGCCAACACAGTTCACAGAAGTCCAAAAATACTTAAAACATTTTTTTTCATAGACAGGGAAAAAAGCTAAACCCATGAACTTATGAAACACACAGTCAGGAAAACAGAAATTAGTGGCAAAACCTTTGTCAGTGTTCACTCTTAGGTTGCATATAATTACAGAAATTTCACTGCAGGTTCTGATGTATTCTATAATTTGAATTTGTGTATGTGCTCACATATTCTTTTTATCTAGTGAAGTTGTTTTTCAAGAACTTTGCAGTAATGTTCAGTTTGTCTCACAGGAATGAGGTTGGATAAGCCTAAATTCAACACTGGTGATTTCTGTTGGGACTCCTAAAATATTCACTGTATCACAAATTCTAATCAAAATATTTTGAGATTCCAGACATTCTGTAAAGAAAACGGTATCGCAGGTATTGATAAAACATAGTATATTCCCTACTTCTTTTAACCAAATAACTACTTAATGCTTAACTTTCACTACGTAACGCCATCTGGTCGTGTTGCCTACATAACTAGGATGCATTTGGGGAATTTATCCTGCTTAGTTACTAAACTAGCTACAGCAGGGACTTGACCTGGCTGGCTACTTATGCTTCACAGTATAAAGACAACTTCTTATAAAATACAGATGATAAGTAGCTTTCCGCTAGAGGGGCTGAATCTTGTTTCATTTGATAAAAAAGCAATGATGTCATTGGAAACATCAAGGTACTAAGGGTCTGATATTACAAGGTTCAGGGCAATTAACCAACTTTCTATGCAAAATAATTACCAAGACCAAAAAACTCTTTAAAGGTAACTGCAGGAACAGGGCATTTCACTCTAAATGGAACTAGTGCAACTATTACTTTGGCTGAAATAAAACTGAAATCCTAAGGACAGACCTCCTAATACAAAGATACATTTAGCAACTGCCTTTTAGAAAGTCTGGGTGGTTGAAGTAGGAAGCATGGATTTCAAGAAACTTCAGAATTATTGATGCAAATTTACTTGGGGAAAATTAGTATCTCAGGGTGAGAACAGGTTTATTGTCCAAGACTAAACCAAAAATAATCTTGTTTTCAAAAAGCTGTTTAGGAACTTGATACTGATGACACTAGAGAATCTCTTAGACTCTCAAAGTAAGTAATAACTTAGTATTTGCTGTTTTCTACGGAGTAGAACTTTTACTTAATCCAACTGCAAAGCCTATTTAGATGCCATCACTGAACACGCCATTAGTGACTGACACTAGGTTCCAACACAGGATCTTAAGATCTTAAATGAAAGTTAAGGCAGTTTCGTGGAAAGGCTTTGTAAATCCAGGTGCTGGATAAGTCTTGACAGAGGCTGGGCTACATGAGAGTGTGGCTGTGTTAAGCCTGAGTTTTTTGAAGATTATTTTTTTTAAAGAACACAATTTGAAAAAATACATTAATAAAGGACATGTGTAGGGGAGTGAAGGAAGAAGGGTGTCTAGAGCTGAAGATGTCTAAGCAAAATCTCCACTAAAGCCATTACTTCCTTTCTTCCATTAAGTCAACTTTGACCTAAGATTTGCCTACCGACTGCAACACTTCTGAAAACAGACTGCTCCCCACCTCTAGGACAGGAAGAGAAAATGACAGTCACTGCCTAAGCAGCTGCTAGTGAGCGAACTCATGATGCACGAGTAGGATTCCTTGAGGAGGTTCTTCACAGAAGCCAAAAGGAGCTATGCACCAGTTTTAGAACCTATCCGGCAGTCCCTTGGACCTTTTAATGTAGAACTTTACCATGTGCCATAAAATCCTTAATAGATAATCTAGAAAAATAATACAACATCTGTGAAATAATTACAAAAAGACAAACCTAGCCTTCAGACCAAAGTCAAAGACCATCAGTCAAAACTGCCTGAATGAATATTATAGAACATCAGTACTGTTACTCTTGAGGGGAAGGCTGTGGGCCAGCATGCAACAAATGCCTGTTCTGCACCTAGTACAGCACAGGAGACAAAGCAGGCAAGTGAGTCTCACTTCATGGACAGATGCTACTACTCCAAAATGCTCCCAAAAGTTTTGCTCCAAGCCACTCCCTACANGGTGATGGGTAGGAGGTACCAAACAGACCACACTTTTTCTACTCTTCCATTTCAAGACATTAGCATAACAAATCTGAGAATAAATTTTAATTTAAAATTGAATTTTAATTTTAGATTTTCTTTCCATGTCACTATGAATTTCTGCAGTTAGTAAGCTATTGCCTTAAATGTCTACTTTTCAACTAACCTCAAGTGGGCATTGTAAATGTTACATTTCTACTTGATATTTTTTTTTTAATTTTNAACTTTGACCTAAGATTTGCCTACCGACTGCAACACTTCTGAAAACAGACTGCTCCCCACCTCTAGGACAGGAAGAGAAAATGACAGTCACTGCCTAAGCAGCTGCTAGTGAGCGAACTCATGATGCACGAGTAGGATTCCTTGAGGAGGTTCTTCACAGAAGCCAAAAGGAGCTATGCACCAGTTTTAGAACCTATCCGGCAGTCCCTTGGACCTTTTAATGTAGAACTTTACCATGTGCCATAAAATCCTTAATAGATAATCTAGAAAAATAATACAACATCTGTGAAATAATTACAAAAAGACAAACCTAGCCTTCAGACCAAAGTCAAAGACCATCAGTCAAAACTGCCTGAATGAATATTATAGAACATCAGTACTGTTACTCTTGAGGGGAAGGCTGTGGGCCAGCATGCAACAAATGCCTGTTCTGCACCTAGTACAGCACAGGAGACAAAGCAGGCAAGTGAGTCTCACTTCATGGACAGATGCTACTACTCCAAAATGCTCCCAAAAGTTTTGCTCCAAGCCACTCCCTACACCTTGTAGGCTGAGCTAATCCCACTGTCTGACCTCTTTCAACCTTCCCCATACTCAGATAGTGAACTTGGGCAACTCACGAGACAGAGCTTCAAACCAGAGGTTTCTAGTGGTGAGGCAGTATGTGAGACACAGATGAAAGCCCGCATTACTATAATGTCTCTAGTAGCAGAGAACCAAAACCAATAGGGTAGAATAGAGGTTGTGAGAAATGGAAATTAGTGCATCTACTGAGAGAATACCTTTCAGCACNTGATGCAGATCTGATTGCCTGTATGAAAAAAATTAAATGGCCACAGGATAATACCTTGTCATTTTCCATCTACATCCCTTGATTACTTGCAAATACTGAAGGAAGCCCTCCTGCTTGCCAATAACTATTATTTTATTGACCACAATTTCAATTAAATACAAAGGCATTTATTAATTCTGGACAAGCCAACTGTAGCATTCATTTTAGGAATATGTTATCATCTAACTGAGTATTATTTATTGACTCAACATCATGCCCAGTGCTGTGAAATCTGGATTCAAAAAACAACTAATAACTGGTGCACAAATATGTATTAATTTCTTAAATAATATTTAACAATGATGTAGTACGGAAAACAAAGCCCCTAGAATGTTTCCTCAGCTGCCCAGTGCCCATTACCTAAAACCTATCCTTACAGAAAATGGAATGCAGCACTCCCCAATAAAACCATGTTTCTTTTGAAATTGGGAATTTCAGTCAACTTCAACAATGTTGAAATTTTAGCTACACTGCACTGGTGTTAGAAAATACCAGCAGCCTCAAATCTTGCTTTTCATTGATGACGAAAGGCAAGCACAGACAAAACTTATTAGGTTTCCTGTCTGAATGAAACCAGAATCTTTAAAAATGATCCCTTCCCAGAGATATGAAAAGCAGGCCTCTCAAGGACTTCCTGTTCACTTACGCAAACAGAGAGTGTACGTTACAAATAGATGTTTTATGACATAAAATGATTTATTTTATTTTTTTAAAAGACAGGAATACCAGGTTCTTCTCATTTCATGTATTTGAACACCCCATTTTCTCAACCTTATCCACAAAGTTGGAACAGCTGTGTACAGGGAACTTGTTTTTCACTTGTTGACTTTTCATGCATATGAATACACACTAGCAGTTGTTTCTAAGAAAAATCACTTTGTCAGACCCTAGCAAAACACAAAGGTTTTAGGACTGTGCTACAAGGAGATGACAATAATACAATGAGTTGGGAACAGGTTCAAGGCTTTATGCAGAAGACTTACGTTCTAAGGAGGACACTTCAGAATCCTACCGGTGAGTTCTGAAGCTGCTTTCTGCTAACTGAAAATGAGACTGTGCACATAGCCTGTCTGGGAAAATGTGGTATTTTAGGTCAAACTTAAGTCATTTTGCAAAAACTATATTCCAAAAACCCTCCTTATTTATTTTACAGCATGTACAATTACACAGCCTGACTTATTTTAGGTGGGATTGATACATCAATCAATCAGCATCCTTTTAAAGGATGTAACCAAAACTGGAAAACAAAGTGCTTGTTTGGTTCATCTACGTATTCTGCACTCCTATGCTCCTCATGCCTTTCAGCAGCATTGGTCTGTAGATCTCCTCCAAGCTTTCCATGTATTCTAAATAATCACTCACTCGAAATCCACAGAGGGCTTCTTCCTGCACAAATACACAGAAAACATTTATTAGCTAGGAAAAAAAGATGCACAGCTTAAATTTAATGAATTCCAAGCTTCTAAAGATGGTTCATTTTGTTCTGCTTGTCACAGCCTGGGTGTTTAAAATACACACGTTTATTACATTTCATTTAGAAATAAAGAATTGGTAATATCTGCTTCCAGACAGTTCTTTCTAATTACAGTCTTGGTAACAAATAGTTTTTTCAGGTGAATGTTGTTCGTCTCATTTTTGGCGAACATGCCAGATATTTTTAAGGAAAAATAAAGCAAGCTTTAAGAAGGCAAAGCCAGGTACTAAAATACTCTTTTAGAAGATTTCTAGACCAGTACATAGCATGCTAAAAGTTTGTTAATGTGGCTTTTATATCCAACTAGATTCTCAATAAAACCAGGAGAATAACAGTAGATACTTATTTTTAAAATCAATGATAAAGGTAGATCTTTATGAAGTGCTTAAATAAAAACAGAATAAACACTTATGCATCACCACAAATTATTAATTCTTCCTAATTCCAAAACACAGAGTAAAAGAAGGTGCCCTCAGGAAAAAGAAACGTTCCTTCTCGTGGCTACTGTATCAGAGGGAGAGGGAGGATGCACTGCAGAAAACAGGATCCTGATGAACAGTCTAGGTAAAATGTGTGAAATTGTTGCTGCTTTGAACTGGAACAACTTGTGTGCCCACCCTCGACTAAGCAGTATTACCACTGTTGGCAGCATGTGCTGCAAAAAGCTCTCTGGAGCCACAGTCCTTGTGGACACATGCTGTATCTGCTGGTGCGTTGACTGTGCATCTCTGCTAAGTAGAATTTCTCCTGAGAAAATCTACTCAGGCATGGAAGGCTGCACTTTGGCATCTGAACAGGAATTCAAGATGTTCTTCGTATTTCTCCTCCCCCACTCACAAGTGAAAGCAAAGGCATGATTTTGCCTTTCAAGTTGCTCTTCATGCACTGTGAGAAGGTTCACTACAGTGGAAAACTAACACCAATAGAGAACTGTAGTAGGTATTTAACTTTTTTTTTAAGCAGTCAAATCCTGTATTGATTAAATTTGCACGCGTATTAAAGCATCGGTCAGCAACTTAGTTGTCAATAATATGGCCCACACTCACAGAAGATAAAGTGAAGAGTAGCTAAATTACTCCTAGAGAAGACTGACATACAGGCCTGCATGTGTGTATTGGGTTTGTGTGGCAAGGTTTTGGTAGCAGAGGGCTACAGGGGTGGCTTCTGTAAGAAGCTGCTAGAAGATTACCCTGTATCTGACACAGACAATGCCAGCCGGCTCCAGGATGGACCTGCTGCTGGCCAAGGACAAGCTCATCAGCAATGGCAGTAGTGGCTCTGGGATAACATAACTAAGAAGGGGAAAAAGTTGCTGCGCAACAGCACCTGCACCCGGAGAGAGGAGTGAGAATATGTGACAGGAACAGCCCTACAGAATTTTCACTGGAAAAAAAACAGAAAAAAGCAAAAATGTATCTGGGAAGAATAGTCAAATATTTGTATCTACTCATGACTGCTAAGCAGTACTCTGCAAAAAGAATCCAACAACCAAATGTAATTTATAATATGGCAAAGAATATGACATTGTGGGGCTGGTTGTATAGTAACTGGCATCTGTTCAAAGCAACAGCTCACTGAGCTTTGTGCCACATCTCTTCAAGCTTCAGTAGACCACTGTGTAAACCCACCTTTCTAGACAACATCTAGTTTAATTAAGGGCCACATAGAGAGAACTGAATCAAATGCCCTCATGGCTTAATGTGGCTATTTACTTCGCTTACAAAGAGAACTGATTACGACAAAATGCAGGAAAGCTATTCTCTGGAAAATACTATACTACAATTTTCTGCTACAAAGTAAATGAAATTAAAGTATTATTTCACTCACTTAAAATCAGTAAGTGAAATTCAGTAAGAGCTTCAGATAAAGTAACATATGTATTTTCCGTATTGAGAGCTTTCCTTCCCTTCAGCAATTGAAAAATTAAAAAAGAAACCCTTACCTTAAGAAAAACCTGGAGATCTTGGGCTTCAGTGTGCTTCAGGATGTCTTGCTGTAGGTGTCTGAACACAGAAATACACATATAGATTTGATAGTCGGGACCAAGGAAAATACATATAGCAATGTAGTGACAGATCTCGCTCCAGTCCATGTAATTCCAGAAACACTGAGTTATCCATTGCAGACAAATCTAGATGAGAATGAAATTATATATAATTACATTAAGTCATAATTGATCAGCTTTCTCAACTTTCCTATACTACAGACCCTTTTTCCTATAACTTTACCCTACTTACTTACAAAATTAAAAGGGATAAGTACAAAAGAAGCCAAGAATCACCATTTTTTAAAATTACAGCCTCTGAAAAGACTTCCAGTGAGTTCCGCTAAACGTAACACCCTGCATCCGTGCATCTCACTTATTGGAGTATATTCTGGCAACTCCTGAGGTTGAGACATAAGAAAGTGTGTTTAACGTGGATTTTTCTTTAAATTAAAGTAGTTCTATGCCTCATAAATTAATGTTAGGCCCTTCCCTAAGACATATTTGCATTTAATGAAGTGTGTATGGAGCACACTTAGTGACTCCTTTTTCCAGTTCTAAATCAGAATGTATTAAGGTGTGTACAGCACATTTCATTTAGTTCTAGATCACAAATCTTCGGCTAATCAGTCCTTAAAGTGTTTAAAAATATGCAGCATCAGAAGTACCAAGATTCTAATTAGATGACAGCAGCCACACTATGGCACGGGATCCGTTTTCAGGTATTTATTGATACACACAAGCACTTAAATACATCAGACTTGTTTCCACAGTTCAGGGTTTGTTTGTTTTTAATCCTGCAGTAGAACTGCAAAATCACACAGAAGATCCAGAGGCATTTCAGTAACATATTAAATTAAAAAAAAAATCCTCAAACAAAAAACCTTGTCAGCAGTTTAGAACAATAACTAGTATATTATTAATTTAGTGCAAACAATAAAAAAAGCATATAGTGTAACTTACAGAAGAATAGCTGAGGAAGGAGTGACTCTCCCAATGTGTTTTCCCATCTCAAAACAGGAACCTTATTACAAGCACCTCATTCTTATGCTGAGATAAAAGTCCCTCACCTGCCAATCGCCTCAAAGACCAAATCTCAGGCTGACTATTTTAAGCAACATCTGTACTACACTGGCATCTGCCCCCATTAAGGAGTCTCTATAGCTGCAAATCTTATGGCAAAAAGGAATTTTGAAGGCATAAGCAATAACCTTTCTCACTGTGAGAGGTCCTTTGTGCTGGCAATCTAACCCATTATTGCATGAAGCTATTTAGGCTTCATCGTGTCTGTAGTCTTTACAAGTAATGCTCCATACACAGCATTCCATATTACCAATGAATTGTAGTAAGTAGGCAAAAAACCTAACATTATGGATAAAGATTCTTCTTTAGTAACATCTCTTTAATATAGAACAGTGTGTTACCTGGTTGTAATAGTTATGGTCGCTCATATAGAATTAGTTTTGCTCTAATACCCCCTGAACTGCTTCTTATTATACACCTATCCCAAACTACTCTTTTCCCTCTTTTCCTATAGAAAATTTAGAAAATTATTCCAGGGAATAAGATATTTTATTTATTTTTAATGATAAATCTGAGGTTTTAGTATATATTATATTTATCAAGTTTTCTGCATGAACATGTAATGGAAGGTCATCAGCTGCAGTACACTGTCATTATTCTGCCAAAGTCACTTGCTTTCTGTTTTCAGATGCTCTAAGTTAGTATGCATTCCATACTATCTCTTACCCCTCATTTCATAACCACCACAGAAGTGCTTTACAGAAAAACCATAGTAGTTCCTGAATGTCCTTGATTTTGTGGATTTAAGTCAAAAAGTGGATGATACTTTGATACGCTTTCATCAGTTACCTGGGATGGAGTGAAACCGGACATGTGGAAGGCTGAAAATACGAGTGGCAACTCAGCTTTCAGCAACATTTCAATGTAGTGAGCGCTGCAAAAATAGACTGGATGGATGCCAGATTCCACCGTGGTCATAGGCAGGTGCATCTGATTAACAACATCATATCATCATCATCAACAACAAAATCAAGGAAAAGGATTACAGACTACAGAAGTGTGTTATTTTAAAATACCTGTGCAACCTGCTCTAGGCTAACCTGCTTTAGCAGGGGGGTTGGACTAGATGATCTCTAGAGGTCCCTTCCAACCCCTACCATTCTATGATTCTATGATTCTATGATACCTTGGTGAGAACAATATATAAAAGTACACACATTTACTTGTAAGATAAGTCATCCCAGTTATTTTAGAGACAGGAAACAGAATAAACAAAAAAGCTGGTACTACGATCACAAAAAAGATGGAGTTAAACTAAAGAAAATTAAAAGTTAGAAACTGTTATTAAATACATTCTGACTATTCATTTGCATTAGCAATCTAGTTCTTTACTGCATGTAAGCTTTAACTGTCAAAGCAGGAATGGAGAAACCACTGTTGTATCTGAAAGAAAAGAACAGAAGGAAAAACAAGACTGGCTTCTGTTGGATTTTTTTTCCCATTTACTGGTAGATAAGAGTGGAACTTCTGTGGTATTTGAAGTTGTTTTCTGTGTGTATGTTTCTTTGCAGTATGCGTGGCTGATATGAGTAAAATTCTATTTTGTGCAGCAAAAGGAACAGATGTTTTATCAGTATGGAAAGATCTGGGTATCAGTGCCTGGTTTCTGGGTAATGAATTCTTGGCTTTGTGCTAGAAGGTCAAGGTACATCCTTTGGAATTTTCCTCCTTCGTCAGGTAGGCAGCATCACAATCCAGTGGGGGATAATACCTCATTCATGTTTTGACATGTTATTTTAGTTTGCATTGCAGTAGTTATGCAAATAGGTTAATTACCGAATTTTCTCTTTGTGTTTTCAAGATATATTATGAAAAAGAAATCATTTAGGTATTGAGAATGAATGTTAGCTCTGCAGCAGCCTGCCTGCAATGCTGCCTAGTTCTTGTATGGAAGACGACACTGACGTTCTCAGCACTGATGGTGTTCAGCACACAGAGCAAAATTTCCTCGGGCTGGAACAACCTCAGGGCTGGACTCAGTGCTGTGAGTGGACCAACACAGTCACTTCTGGTGACAAGACAGATCCATTCATATTAATACAGAAGCTAGCATGCAGAAGAGGTACCGAATCTAATCCGTGCTTCTTATATCCCAGAGTACGCTAGTAAAGACTACAGTTGTTTTATAGTTTATGCTCAAAACATTCAAGATAACATGACAATGTACAAAGTCAAACTGGAAGGGCTTTATTTTAAATAGATGGAGTCACTCCTAATGAAAGATGGAAATTATGTTTCCTATACTACAAACTTGATCCAAAATACTAATAACTTAAAATTGTCAAACATTCAGTATTTGTGTAGTAATAATTTTTAAAATGTACTAAATACATCCTAGTGTATTCAGTAATTTAAAAACTGATAGCTTAACTAAAAAAATCAAAAGGATGGACTTGCATACTGTAACAATAAAAAAAAGTCATTCAACAGTATCGCAACCTTCACACAGAATTTAATGCCACTAACAAAGTTTATTTTACTGACAGCTTTAAAATTTAATAACATTGCCTTTACTGTCAGTCCACCTGTTATTTCTCTACTTTTAAACAACCGTTTGAGCAAATGTCAAATCTATATTTTTCTGAGAGAATTTTTCAGGGTCACGTATTCAGTTAGGTGGCTTTAATGAAAACCTAATGCATTAAAAAAAACCCACCCAAAACTAAGGAGATTGATAAAGTCTCCTTTATAAACTTTCAAAGTTGCATTTCAGAAAGAAATGGCTTTTAAATTCTTACAGATATATGCAGTCTTGGTAGCCAGAGAAACGCTGAAACAAGAAGACGTGAAAACCGCCGAAGAAACGTCAGTGTTTTCTCCCCGTCCCCTGACATTATGAGGAAGACAGAAGATGCAAACCAGTCATAGCCAGCATAGCGCTCCTGCAAGGAACCTGCATGAGAAGGTTAAGGAACTCGGCAGAGATGTCCTCACTGCCCTTCAGGAGCTGCAGCCCTCCTCCTCACCAGGCCTACACACACAGAGCAGGTTTGTTAGAGCTGGGACAAGGGGAATATAGCTGCAGAGA
>VZSC01018428.1:99567-112252 GCA_013398225.1 Steatornis caripensis | reverse complement strand
TCCACTCATCTAGCCTACGGTTCCTAAGCTTACTATGAGGATGTTATGGGAGATGATGGTGTCAAAAGCCTTGCTGAAATCAACGTAGACAACATCCACTGCTCTCCCCTCATCTACCTGGCCAGTCATGCCACCATAGAAGGCTATCAGATTGGTCAAGCAGGATTTCCCCTTGGTGAAACCATGCTGACTACTCCTGACAGCTTCTATGCTTAGAAATGAAAAATAAAAGGAAACAATAAAGTATTAATTCTGGGAAAGGGGACAGAGTTCATTAACATCTAATGTACATACTGTATGTTATTTTACTCAGCTGAATCCACATCACAGCAGTATCATTGCTGCTAGCTGAAAGTAAACTTCAAGTAAGATTTGTGTTACTGTTTATAATTAAACACTGCAACTGCATAGTGGTTTATCAGATATTTTTCCTTCTCTCTTATATTGAAAATGATAACAGCCCAACCTAATTTGATTTTTCTGTATTTGCAAATTTTATAATAGACTGAAGTCCTGAGGGATTCCAGAGCAGATGGATGACTGTGTTATTCTAATTACAACTACCTACGGGCTTAGAAAACTGTCATTTTTTAAGATAACCAATTTCTCATTTCAAGAAACATGATAAACACTGAATATCTATGCATTGTACTGACTCCACTTTCATGAAAATTGTGGCTTCTCTTCATTAAAATTAAACAACTATTAGAAACTGTTTTTCAGTTCTTCAGACACAAATTTATTCAGGAGAATTGGTGGACACATGTGATTGCCAAGTGCATGTTTCGCTTACTTAGATGTGCAGCTAGAACGATGCATCAGGAATACAGTTTACCTTCTAACAACTCATTAGCTTTACCCAGTTCAGAAAAATGTCTCTACTGTATCAGTAATTTTAGGATTTAGCTTAGATAGCACTTACACATATGTATATGGAAAAGATACTGCGAAATAACAAGACATTCAATAATTAATTGTTCTCCTCGGAGAAATTCCAACCCTTCATACACGTTCAGAGAAAACCCTGGGAAATGTATACAAATCTGATCCATCATTATTTAATCAGTCAGAAACCTAATTTTAAGTAAATAAGGTCTGATAAAGATTTGAGCATCTTTTGTTTGTCCTTTATGTACAAACACAGGAAGCATAATACAGGCTTGGGTTTTCAAAGCACATTCCCTTCTTCATAGGAATGCCACACTGTATGTTTTATGATGTAAAAAAGAACCTGAAATGAGTGTAAATTTAGCTATACAACTGATTCTTACAATCAAGCCCTTTTACTGTTCCAGAGTAGAGTAAGATTGTAGATTCAATTTTAGAGCCAGATTTTTGTTTCACCTTCATGTCAATCAGCATGAGTTCATTGGTCTAAACTAGTTTCCAGGGGCCAATGCTCATTGCTAAAAATGTCTGAAAAAGGTGCTATGAAATTCTAGAAGCTATTTTCCTACAAAAGTTAAAAGAAACCCTTGATGAAACAGATTATTTTGCCTGAGCAACGCTCCTTCCTGGACTGGAGAACTCTTCACGAGGAAAGTCTGTGATAATGGTGTTGCTGACAGGTAAAGAAAGCATTACGATACATCAGCCCTTTGCCTACATTTCACATCAGTTTCTTACCACCAGACTAATGACAATCCTTAGAGAAGGCTTCTCACTCTTTCATCTCCAAGTTTGTCTCCATTAAACCATATGGAATACCAACAGCATTTGCCAATGAAAATTTTTCAGCACCCAACTCTAAATTTTGGAGCTTTTATTTGAGAACAGAATAGGCAAACTTATCCAGAATTAACGTCCAATAATGCCTGTATAAGCCTGAATTTAAAAAATATTCAGAAAATACAAAAAGGAATGTCATACAGACTGCATTGGTTTATAATGGAAAGAAAATCTGTCAAGCTCAGGAAAATAAAGAATTTAGGCTTTTCCTATGTTATCTTTGTTTTGCTTCTGCAGCTATTCTTTGGGATTTTTCATTCTAAAAAATTAATTTAACATATGCAAGTGTCACAGGATTTTCAAACCTGGTGTTTCTTCAAAGTTGGCATTAAATTTTGGATAAATAATGTAGTGCTGTTGCCACATCTAATCAATGGTTTATGGTGAAATCAACGAAGTAGAAAATCCAGGTTCAACATTCCTGAAAATGTTTTAAATCCTAGCTTTGGACAAAAGTTTGAGAAGAGTGGATTGAAACCAAGGTACTTGACATCTAAGTGAACAGAGTATGGACTACTGCTTCGCTTCATTAAGAGTTCTTCCACACTGGATGGAAGCACTTAGCTGTTACGATTAAGAAACAGCAGGATGCTGTCTTTGCTGGGCGAGGCATCCTCTCGGAGGTTGCACAGTTAGATGTCTGTTCCTCCTCTAGGTAGTTTTTGCCTTATTCAAACCAAGTGGGTTCTCCTGTTTTTCTAACAGGAAACACTAAGATAACCTTGAAAAGTTAGGTCTGTGGGCTATACTGTTCTCCATAGAAATCTGAGATAGGCATTCCCCAAGAGACAAAATTATACCTAGACCTATCATTGGAGAATGTGCGATACTTTGAACTACAACCTAAAGAGAGATGTACAGAGAGGAGCAAGAGGGGTAGTCTAGGTGTCAAACCTTTTACATCATGAAGACATTATGCAGGCTTTTAAAGGAATCATCAAAATCATAATTTGAATTGGGACATGTCAGAAATATGAAACAAGCAAGTCTTATGAGTCCATGAAAAGATTTTTATTGGTCATTATGCCTCCTGAGAAGTTGAAAAGTAAGTGACAAACTAATGCAGGACAACAAAAAATCCTTTAAGGATCTTTTAAGGAAAAATAAAATAGTGACAGAAACAACTGTCACTTCAGCAACTCTCTTCATTAAGCAAAAAGAGAGATTCTCAAATAAAATTAAGAGCATTCCGTTACCAAGCTATCAGAAGGTAAAGGCCACTACATAAAAGAAAGAGATCCTCTAAATTACTAAAGGGGTTTCATGCTTTGAAACTTCAAAGGCAAGTCTGATGTCCCCAAGGACACTATATTTGCATCCTATGGATGTCAGAATAAAATATCAGTATAAATAACAGTCTCCCCAAAGCAGGCTTAGTTCTCCAGTTAGTGGCACAGTAAGTGCTCTAAATGACTAAAGTACAACCTAAGAGAAAAGCCCTAGACAGATAGTAAAGAATGAAAGTGCATTTTCCAGCAGATATTAACAATGCTTCTAAATCTTCTAATTTTGCAAGTGCTGCAAAGTATTAAAATGTATTACTTTACACTCTGAATAAATTAACTTTATCACTCATCCTTTATTCTTGGCTGTAAACACGACATCTGTATAAACCTAACACTCAGATTACTCTGCCAACAATAGCAGTTCTTTAATACATATCCTTTAATGCAATATAAATTGCATACCTTTGAATTGATTATATATTATGGGGCTTTCAAAAGGTGAGCCAGATTGCTTAAACCATCTTCAATGTTTATGCCACTAGCTTTGCAATCATTCTATAACAGGTATCAACAAATACTTTGAATCATACTCACACCTGTTCTGCATCTCCATCTTTCCATTACACATACAGAAATGTGAAAGACCATCACTAATAATTACCTGTAATGTTTACTCTAGCACATCATCTTTTGCTCCAAAGCGAGGTATTTCCCTCATTACAGTTTAGTAATGAATTTCTGAGCTGTTAAAGAACATTTTTAAACAACCTTCAAAATGCTACAGATACATTTAAAAGGAAAGTAATTTAAATATGAAGAGACTGCATAGCAATAAATTATTAGGAAACTGACCTTTACAGTTTTCTGTGCTGAAATAACAATCCAATCGGCTTTCAGAAAGATGTGACACGAACTTTTCAATTAATTCTGCCAAAACTGCAAAAAATAAAAACCCATTAAAACATTAGAGGCTATGAACAAAATGTGGAACTGCATTACCTAACAAAATGACAATATGTGAAAAACTATAGCTATTTGAATTCCTGCATGTTTATTCATGTTTTTATGGGGGAACAATTCAAAACATGCATTGTGATTTTGCATTTCTAACTTCAATTAAATTTTAAAAGCTTTACTGAGAATATATTCAGTGTAAACGGACAGAGATTCCCATATTATCTTTATATCCTCCCAGGATTACTTCAGAATTTGTTACACGGTTTCAACATGAAATGAAAATTAACTATAATTAAACTACAATCTTGCCACATGTCTGTGTATGTAGACAGGAAAAAAAAAACAAACAAAAAAAACCCCAAAACCCCATACCGTACAAACAACAAAAACCCCACATTACCCCAAAATACTAACAAAAGTAAATGAAGTTTTAAGGGCTGTTTCCAAAACAAAACCAATATAAAACCACCCATGCCATCACAAGATAAAAATTATTCACTTAAAATTAAGCTAATAGGAGCATTTCCTTTGGGATCTTTTGTATTTTATCATGACCATAATGTTCTTATTTAGTTCTTGCAATGGAGTCTGCAGATACTGCACAGATAAGCGAGATGCTGACATCTGGTCACTACATAGGAAATTCTATCTCGCACCTTAACAGGACGTTAGCCAGGAAGTTAGCGAGAACTCTCAATGACAAATCATTAGCAAAAACTGCTCCTGATTCCTCAATTCTGCAAGTTTCAGGCTACTGCAGCTGAGCACAGTACCACATTACAGGTTTAAACAAAGGACACAAGGAAACCTTTACACATACTGCATGGAGGAAGCCCATATTGAGATAAGCCATATTAAGAATTTAAGATAGTAACAACTAACACTTTTTATAAGTAAATGCTATCCTAAACCACCCGCTGTTGTCATGATAAACAAGATTTAAAGAATAGTGATATAACCTTCTCTTCACAATAATGCAAAGCAAGGACGTGTATTCAGAGAGTAACAAGTGCTGCTATCCATCGGATTTCCTGTTTCAAGACTGCATGTCACCATTTTCTTGGCAGCACCTCAATTTAATAGCAGTGAAGCTTCAGCCCCTGGTCCACCATTCCTGCAGATAACTTCACACACCCACAGGTGGTTTTGCTGGTTTTAGACCAAGTAATTCCACTACACCATTTTAGCAGGTAACTGTACAAACAGCTGTAGCAGCACAAGTAGGGCATAACAATCTGTGGCAGAGGTAGCAATGGAGAAAGCTAAAAAACTCTGGAACTAGACTTGCTGACAGGAAAACTAAAGAGACTGCAGTGCAAGCTCTTTCATGCGTGAGGAGGAGGAAGACAGAACAGTCTGATGCTTGCCAGGCCAGAAAAATCCATTCACAGTCTGATGCTTGTTATGCCAGAAAAATAATGAAGACAAAGATATCATAAAGACAATTAACTCTTCTTCCAGCCATTTTAAGCTAACATACTAACATTAAACCATGATTTTTTTTTATCTTGACTATTTGTCTAAAACATTTACAGAAATTCATTTACACTGAATGAGTCCAGAAAAACTTTTTCAAAGGTTGAGTTTTGGTAATACTATGTTGATGGGTACGGCAAAGGGGAAAAGAAGTTTCAGTACAAAAACTACAGTTAGAGTAGCCAACTCCAACAGCAACAAAATTAATTTTGCATTCAAAGAACTACTAAATCAAAACAAAAACATTACATGTATAATTTATATTCTTATGCATTTTTATGGAGAGAAGAAACTTATAATTAAACATAATATAGCTATTTTTAATCATGGTTAATAAACCACACAGGGCTAGCAAAAAGCAATCCATTTTATAGAAAAGTAACAGTTTATTCGTTTTGTGAGAATAAACAGAATAAACAATCTCACTAATTTTCACTAATATGCTCAGTGGAATTTGGTCCAGAAACAATAAAACAAGTATTTGTTTAAAATGAGAAAAGGTGCCTGTATCTGGAGCTGTAGATAGCAAAAAGCAGAAATTAAACTTTAAATTTGTAACTAGCTAGATATTTACTCTATGACTATTAGTATTGTGATTATGGAAATAACCATATTATAATAACAAACAGGAACTATGTAAAAAAGACTAAAATACCACATAATTCAGAAATTTAAAACCAAGTCAGAACATTGTACATTTCCTCCCTTTTTGTTGGAAGGCATCCACATGCTTGACCTAGCAGTCAAATATTTCAGTTGATTGCTTGAGTTAATGGGAGAAGTGACAGCTCAACTGCTAAGCAATTTCTTGAAACTCAAGCACTAAATTGATTTCCACCATTTGAAAGTATTTATCTAAGTGCCTATCAAGATCTCTGAAAAGCTTTTAATCAAGTCCGAGAGAGGAAGACACAGATAAGAGTTTATCAAACCAAATTTGGTTAATACTCAAATAGACGGTTTTCACAGGACATTGTCTCTTCCAAAAGAATGTCCATGTGAAATGGCAAGTAGTTATTTTAATTTTTGTCTTTTAATACTAAATCGTTTAGCTGCCATGTGGATACTCCCTCAAAATCTTTATAAAGGTGGAAACTGGCTCAGTGATTTTTCATTTAACTGGACAAGTAGACAAAAGAAATTCAGGAAAGCTCATTGCATAGTACAGACAGTAACGTTGTAAAAGCCCACATTCTCATGCAGAAGTTATGTTCAGACATTGAGATTTGTGTTGCGGCCTACCAACTCAGTGAAAATGTTGATTTTCTTAAATTATGGTAGCTTGGCTGTATTAACATCAAAGTTTTTAAAAGACTTGCAATTACCTCATGCCAATTTAATCCACACATCCAAAATAAAGAGAATTTTAATTTAGGAGTGTGTAATCACAGAATCATAGAATCATAGAACGGTAGGGGTTGGAAGGGACCTCTAGAGATCATCTAGTCCAATCCCCCTGCTAAAGCAGGTTAGCCTAGAGCAGGTTGCACAGGAATGCATCCAGGCAGGTTTTGAATATCTCCAGAGAAGGAGACTCCACAACCTCTCCGGGCAGCCTGTGCCAGTGCTCTGTCACCCTCACAGTATAGAAGTTCCTCCTCATGTTCAGGTGGAACTTCCTGTGTTCCAGTTTGTGCCCACTGCCCCTTGTCCTGTTGCTGGGCACCACTGAGAAGAGTCTGACCCTGTCCTCTTGACATCCTTTAGATATTTATAAGCATTGATCAGATCTCCACTCAGCCTTCTCTTTTCCAGGCTGAACAGACCCAGCTCTCTCAGCCTTTCCTCATACGAGAGATGCTCCTCAGTCCACCTCACTGTCCACTCATCTAGCCTACGGTTCCTAAGCTTACTATGAGGATGTTATGGGAGATGATGGTGTCAAAAGCCTTGCTGAAATCAACGTAGACAACATCCACTGCTCTCCCCTCATCTACCTGGCCAGTCATGCCACCATAGGAGGCTATCAGATTGGTCAAGCAGGATTTCCCCTTGGTGAAACCATGCTGACTACTCCTGATAGTTGTCTTTTCATACACATGCTTAGAGATGACTTCCAGAATGATCTATTCCATCACCTTTCCAGGGATGGAGGTGAGGCTGACTGGCCTGTAGTATCCTGGGTCCTCCTTCTTGCCCCTTCTGAAGACTGGAGTGACACTGGCTTTCCTCCAGTCCTCAGGCAGCTCTTATTCCTCATTCTAGCTTCTGGTACCTCCAACAAAGTTACAGAAAACAACTGTCCTGGTTTGGGCCAGGACAGAACCGATTTTCTTTTAGTAACTTTGCTTTTTAGTGAAGTCTCTTCTGAGAAGCTGCACTCTCTGAAATTAACTGCATGTTTTTCCAGACAGTAGCTGCTTCTAGCAGTGATAAGGCTCGGTGTTTATAGTTAGTGCTGGAACATCAGAAGCAATGGTATGCAGAAAGGCCCTTGCTTATAGTTATCCCTATGGAGACCAAGGTCGATGCTTGCTTCTGCTAACTTTCTTGTGCGCCGGAACTGAAAGAGCAGAGAAGTCGTCACCCCTGCGACCCTGCGGTGGGGAGGAGCGGGTCGGACAGGTGACCCAAAACTGACCAAAGGGAGTATTCCATCCCATACGCGTCATACTCGGTATAAAGCAGAGGGATCACGAGGGTCTCGCTCTCTTCTTCTATGGCCGGCATCCGAGGAGGACTCTGTCTGATTCTTCTGCCTTCGATCCCGATCCGTGCATTCCTGAATCCAGCTCCTGCCTGCTGCTGCTGAGTACAGTCCGGGACTTTCCTGGGGCGTGCCCCGCAGCGTCCGGGTGACGTATTCGTCATCAGTGGGGGGGAGCTCGATATCGGTTTTGTACATATTTGTATATTTGTATATATTTCATTATTATTATTATTCATTATTATTGTAGTTAGATTAAAGCTGTTTTAACTTTTCTAACCCGTAAGTCTCTTTCCCTTTTCTCTCTTCCCCCCTACTTTGGGGAGGGAGGGGGTTAACAAAGAGCGTCTGTCGTTCGCTTAACAGCCAGCCCAGCTTTAAACCGTGACAACAACCTACAAAAAAGGAAAGACTTTTCTTTTTCTTTGTAAGCCACCTACTTTACATATATACTCTGGTTTAGTTAAAATATATTTTTTCAACAAATAATTCCTTTTAGATGCAGGAAGATAGACTAACAATTTACAACAAAGATTTCATATAATCCAAGAAGAGATCAGTCTAGAAAATATGTTGCATTCAAATAAAACTGATGTTACGGAGATTAAATTATTTGTGCTTCACAATACATAATACCAAAACAATCCTCACCGAACTACTAGATCAGTCATGCAAGAAAACTAAACAAACAATTTTGAAAGAAAAATCTAGGGTTTTTAATTGATACTCTTCGATTTATTTTTCTTATACTAGCAGAAGTTCATACAAAATACATTCAGTTGTTTCTGAATAGTTATGAATCTCTATTTGTTTACCTGTTTCAGCAAGCTCTGTGAATACATGCATTTGTAGGTGTGTACAATATAATGTACATATGCATTATATACAAACATATGTATTTTGTCTACACACACATTCTTCTCAATGGAAGGTGAAAACTCTGACTAATTTAGAATCCCTTAATACTATAAACTCAAGCTTGCTTCAAACAAGCAATAAGAACAGAAAGCTCTGAGAATTTAGAAACATTCAATAATTACTGACTTTAACCACATTATACAAGTGACAAATTTCTTATTAACTATTTTAATATTAAATCACTTCCTGTATAAATGACTTCCTTAAGCCTTCTGAAATTGCCCTATAAATTTTATATTGCTATATAATTTATCATAATATTTAAGTCTCTTATGTAAAACACACATGCTGGGTTACTTTCATGCCATATAGAAGGTATTTCATCTGTTTTCACTGTCTGTAGTATTAACTGCTTACCTAAAGAATTTAAGTGGAAACCTTTGGCATCCGTAAACAAAGTTAGACCGTGTACTGACCATCTGGCCATAATCAAAATTCTTAAAGAAATGGAAGCCAGCAGTTCCTGAAAACATCTAGCTTCTTTATTGCTACACAAGCTTACATGATATTACAAGAGAATTACTGCATTTGATTTCTGAAAATTTTCATCATATGGATGATCACTGGTTTTGTTTTGGCTGCTTTGTCATTTTAACTGATCTATAACAAAGCTCCTGCATGAGCACACTCTTCACTAGACAACAGATATGAAAATGCAGAAAAACCTGAATGAGTAGATTCTTTGATGTTTAATATGGCTTAATTCTGAAGATTTTTACTGAAATTGGCCATTAATATAATTTCCCCAACCTGAATGATGCCTTAAAATCATTCACTGATCTCTGGAAAATGTGTTTTCTCTCTTTCCCATTTTCTCACCATCTCAATAATAGACCCTTTACAGATGTGAAACAAAGACTTATATCTGAGCCCTCTTTCTGTGTCAAATTTCACTGAAATCAGCCAACACAGAGGGATGATGGCCATAAAGAGAGAAAAATACAACACGAGGTAGAAGCCTTGTTTTCTTAGGAAAATCCCATTGAAAGAGTTTTCACAATCAGCACAAAATTATTGACTGCTTCTATAGATAATGTAATCCTCAATGAAACTTTAAAGAATGGTTGCTTACTGGTGGCCTTCTGTTTGCTTGCTTTGTTTAAATCGGTAAGTCATACTCACTTGTTCCACTAATGATATCCGGTCTGGCTTTCACGACTTCGCAGAACTGTTTTCTACAAATTTCTGTCCACCCAGTTTGCTTCTCTGGACTTTTTAAGAGTAATAAAAGTTTGTCAAGATCTTTATCTAGAAGAAACAAAAAATGAGTGTTATTCTCTAATGATAAACTTGGCTCATTGTTTTTTCTTTCTTTTTTTAAATTTTTTCTTTTAAACTTAATATGTAAGTAATAAGAAGTTATTAGTTACAGAGTACCATAGAGACCAGTAGATGCATTCAGGAACTAGAAACCATTTCAACGAAGAACAGTGAAGTTGGACACAGCTGAGAGCTCTGTCATTGCCTAGTATTTTTGGCAGGCCTCGTACCTTAGGAAGAAAAGACTAAATAAATATCCCTTATCCTATGGCAATTAAACTGGAGAAGCAGTCCTAAAGCTGATGACATTTAGCTTTATACAGAACAGAAAACTTCATTCTACTTGCTGCTGGGTTTTGAACATTTTAGACACTACTGAGGCACATGTTATAAATCCCCTAAAGTTATTACTCCCCTGTCCTGAAATTATAAGAGTTAGAAAGACATTTTAAAGAAAGTAGTTTGGTATTTCCATGTAATTTCACCACTCTCAGAATCTAAAATAGAAAAGATAGGCAAAGATCTTCCACCAAATATCATTGGTTTAATAATAAAACCGTGAGGTGGCAGCACTATTTTGGAGAACATGAAATTAAGCATGATAAGACAGCAACATAAGTGTTCTTTAGAAAATTTCTGTTTCTTTCTGTAAGCAGGTTTCTTTCAGATGCTTCTACTATGGACAGATATTATGGCATATATGTATATGCCTTCAGGTTGCTAAGGTATACTTATCAAGTACATATGGTGAAAATACTTTGGGCTGCCCATGCTATGAGAATTCCTATAATAGCTCTGCAGATAATCTCCAGCATTTCCCAAATTTAGCACAAACCTAAAATTAGGACAAAAGGTTACATGAAAAGTATACTCTTGCTGTTGATGAAATGTCACCATGCAACTTTTGCGTTACTATTTAGAGAAACTTAAAATTTTAAATTGAGTTTTCTGAAGAATCTAGGTACACCCAACACGCTTCAGCCCAATGCCACAGGCTCTTTGTTGGTGCTATCAGAGGCTGCAACAATATAATTCAGGCATATTCTAACTTCTGAATGCTTGACTTTTTACCTGAGCACTATTAAAACACAGGTTTTTGGTACAAGTGTTATGAGGCCCAAATGTATCGGATAACATTTTTCATTATATGTTCAGTTTGCTTATCAAACAAATTTGTGGAACAGTTTACAAAGAGATCTTTATGAAAGATTCCTTTTAAATGCAAATAAAGAATTTCAAATATTGCTCCTTACTGTTACTTTTACCTTGTTATTAAAGATGCATTCTCTCTTTACAATAGGGAGACATGCCTTCAAAATTAAAATTGCCATTGATGCAATGACAAAAGGACAGTAAGTATGTTCTCTCAGCTAAAGTTTTCTACTAAGTTAGAGGAAATTACACATACTTTACCAATTTTCTAGAATAAAATAGCACGGGCTGAGGCAGTAAATTTAACAACTAGCTGAGTCTCACAGAAGTTTGAAAACAGAAGAACCACAGTGACAAATGTAGAACTGGCATGTGCAATCATACATGAAAATGTTAAGTTGGTTTTCAACAATATGTCTGTACTTAACACCTTCAGAAGTTTTTCTTTAAATCAAACATCCTCTGCAACCAAAATCTTGGAATTCACAGTAAACAATGAATATTAGCAAGCTACCATGATGTATGATGATACAGCACACTGAATAATATATGCAAAGTAGCAATTAAAAGAATGCATACATATGCTTTGGCAAATCAAAAAGCAAATAATTTCTTCCCATACGCAAGATTTGTTTAAAAATGTTAATATATTGGGAAAGACTGACCATTCAAATCCTATTTTTCTGAAGGAAGAACAAATTTCAAGTTCAAATGCCAAGTCATTTTATAAAGTAATTTTATATGAGATAAAACTGATCAAACGGAGTTTTCTAACAGAAAATCCTGACCCTACAAAATGGAAACAATCAATTAGACTGCCTCTCCTCAGGCAACTTGGTTTCCAGAGTACTTGATGCTGCTATGAAATATTTTCTGGTCAACTTCAGGGGAAAAATAAAGGTGGTATCTGAAATAAGGTAAATGAATATGCACTCACTCCAGCTGTGCGCAATCCCTTTGCTATGGGACCATGCAGCTCCCATCATTATGAAAGGATTGTAGCCCATACTACTACTACTCCTCACTAAAGTGAAGAAGGTTCTTTATTACTTGCAAACTCTCTTTTGTTCTGTATCTACATTTTGGAAAAAAAACCCCCAACTATAGAAATAGAATTCTGTCATGAAAAGAGACTTCTGATAGAAGATTCAACAACTGGGCCAGTCTACAGCTACCTAGAATATTTGCTGTTCCTTTGACTTCTTTAGAATATTTCAGCATTCAGTTTTCCAATAAAACTTAATTGTTTCCACAAACAAAACACTGTTTTTAAATTATCTTATTCTTTTAAGATAATTAGAATATTTTCAACAGAATTATT
>VZSC01018428.1:66007-99392 GCA_013398225.1 Steatornis caripensis | reverse complement strand
GGTCTAAAGATCTTAATGATTTATAATCAGTAAATCACAGCCCTGTCACTGGAATTTATTATATAATTCACAGTATTTCAAAAAAGCTGATTATAATTAATAATTATTCCAAATTAATTAACATGAAATTCCTTTATCATCCTCAAATAACTAAATCCTCAGTATCTTTCCAATTAACATGCACTGATGCTTAGAACAGCTTATGTGAGTATGAAAATTTAATGTAAAGGAGGATTTACTCTTATAGGATTATCAGTAGGATTTCTGGTTCTTTCTCTAACCTTTTCTGCTATTTCTGTAACAGGTGAAGGTTGAAGAAAATCTTACAAGTGCAAAGCAACACTCCTCTACAAGTCAAATAGCCGTTTTACTTCCTAAAGGATTGTAGTAATTCAGTTTGGCAGATGAGGATCAGAGACTACAAGCTGAGATTTAGTCAGTCACCAAACAGACATCAGTGTGAAATTTTGATTCTTCTGAAGGAAATAAATCCACTAAAAAAAAAAAATCCCCCAATTATTTCAAGAAAGCAGGACTTCAAGACCAGGGCCTATCCATCTCCACTGCCTTCTCCTGGCTTTTTGATTTGATGTGTATTTTTCATTGCACAGTTTGTCTCTCTAATATTCTAATATCGTACTGTTGAAACATGTAACCTTTTACAATGTTAATTTATGCTCCATCAATTAGCTAAGAAAATAAAGATTATCGTATTACAGTATTTTCTGAAATTTTGCTAAAGACTGTGGGCCACTGTGTTGCCTTAAGGTTCCTCCGGGAAGGTAGTCTTTCACAAAACAGGAACTTAAGTAACTTCAGTTATATACTAAATACAACTAACACAGATATGTGTATGCAAGTATGCAAAAAGTCTAGAGAAGAGACAAAATCCAAGAGTAAATACCCTTGGTAAAATATGAACTACTTACTTATCACAACTGCCAAGTCAACACTTAATTTCCATTTCTGTCATCAGAACAGAGACAGGCAAGTAACCTACTGAAAACAAGAACTAATTTTTATATAACCAATGGATTTTCTTTCCCCCAGTCAAGGAGGATACAAGACTTTGGATCTTCAGAGAGCTCACAGGAATGTTCAAACTCAGAAGACAGAGAAACAAGCTTAAAATCCATGCACCAAGATACCAATACAGTCATAACCATGTATTTAATATATCCATTACATACTGTAACTAGTATCATATTGTGGCAACACACAATACCTTATTTTCTTCCAGCTAAACCATTCACTTCTTGTAACAGCTTGTCATTAAACATGGACTATCACTTCCTCCAGCAGGTCATCACAGTACAAAAAAAGAGAACCTTGGGGGTTCTTTTTCCAACAAAAATTGCTTCAGAAAAACTCGAGATACCAAATAAATGCCAGATCACTTTCACAAGGCAGTAGGCAACTATAACTTGCCCAACAGTATTACCACGTAGCTGGAACTCCAACTACCACACAGTCCTGAGCTATGCCTATTGCTTGTTACTGAGGATGTGTTTTCACACTATTGCTAGAGGTGTTCTAAACACAAACCAATGTCAAGAGAGAGAAGTCCTGCTCTTCTTTCTTCTCTTTTCTGGTATGTCACTAAAGGGGTTTGCTAGTTATCCTACATTAATGATTTTTTTTTTTTTTCTGGAAGAAATGCCAGAACTGCTGAAGGAGATGAAGGACATATGGTGAAGGAACAAAGGAAGAGAAGGGAAAAAAAAAAATCAACAACAGAAAGAAAAGGAAAAGTGAGGAAAGCAATTAGTAAGACCTTCCCCTCCTGATGACAGTGAGCTTTTAAATATGCTTAACCATAACAAGAAATCATAACTTAACAGTGTAATCGAGGAAAAGCTTATGCTAATTTAATTAACCTACTGCAATCCTGCCTTCCTCCTTCTATGTGGTTCTATTGGGTTTGTGTGGCAAGGTTTTGGTAGCAGAGGGCTACAGGGGTGGCTTCTGTAAGAAGCTGCTAGAAGATTACCCTATGTCCGACACAGACAATGCCAGCCGGCTTCGAGACAGACCTGCCACTGGCCAAGGACGAGCCCATCAGCAATGGTGGTAGCGGCTCTGGGATAACGTAACTAAGAAGGGGAAAAAGTTGCTGCGCAACAGCAACTGCACCGGGAGAGAGGAGTGAGAATATGTGAGAGGAACAGCTCTGCAGACACCAAAGTTAGTGAAGAAGGAGGGCAGGATGTGCTCCAGGCACCGGAGTAGAGATTCCTCTGCAGCCCATGGTGCAGCCCATGGGGAGGCAGGCTGTGCCCCTGCAGCCCATGGAAGTGTGCATGGTGGAGCAGATCTCCACCTGCAGCCTGCGAAGGACTGCACAAGAGAGCAGGAGGATGCCCAAAGGAGGCTGTGACCCCGTGGGAAGCCTGTGCTGGAGCAGGCTCCTGGCAGGACCTGTGACCCCATGGGGAAACCACGCTGGAGCTGTCTGTTCCTGAACGTCTGTACCCCATGAAAGAGATCCACACTGGAGCAGTTTGTGAAGAACTGCAGCCCATGGGAAAGGACTCACGTTGGAGAAGTTCATGAGGGACTGCTGCCATGGGAGGGACCCCACGCTGGAGCAGGGGAAGCATGTGCGGAGCCCTCCCACCCCAAGGAAGAAGGAGCAGCAGAGGCAACATGTGATGAACTGACTGCAACCCCCACTCCCCATCCACCTGTGCTGCTGGAAGGGAGGAGGGAGAGAATTTGGCAGTGAAGCTGAGCCCAGGAAGAAGGGAGGGGTGGGGGGAAGGTGTTTTAAAGATTTCATTTTATTTCTCGGTATCCCACTCTGATTTGATTGGTAATAAATTAAATTAATTTTCCCAAGTCAAGTCTGTTTTGCCCATGACAGTAAATGGTGAGTGATCTCTCCTTGTCCTTATCTCGACCTACGAGGGTCTTGTATTTTCTCTCCCCTGTCCAGCTGAAGAAGGAGAGTGATGGAGCAGCTTTGATGGGCACCTGGCATCCAGCCAGGGTCAACCCACCACAGTGGTTACATTTTGCCATCCCATCCCTTCCTTTGTACTAGCACTGGCTGTTTTGTATAGCCTTGTTAAAAAAAAAAAAAAAAAACCACTACATTTACTAGTTTACGAAGCTATGGAACTGCACCATAAATAACATACAGTTACCTGCATGACTGAAATCCAAACCACCGCACTGTAACTTTCTGTAAGATTAAACTGATGTCATTCCCTAAAAGATGCTGCTTTATAATTCTTCAAAGAATTCTTCAGCTAGCTTTTGCATCTAAAGGAGGTAAGACCTAGGAAAATTCATAAATGTTTTAGAAAAACGTCAGAAATGCCACAAAGCCCTGATCGTGTTTTCTGATACACATCGGATCGTGTTTTGTGATAAAACTGCTTTTCAGTGGCTAAGAAACTAAGATCTGTAAATCTATGTCTGTCTAACTCAAAATCTAAAGTTAGAGATAATGAATACCCAGAATAGATTGTATTTGACTACTACATGAAAACAAATCCATATAAGGATATATATTTTCAGAAAGCCCATGTACATTTCTGATAGACCTGGCCAGTTATTTCTTTCACCTTTCATCAAGTGGACTTCTTAAAGCATGGAAGACAACACGCTTATACATGAATACTGAGACAAAAATAAAAAGCAGGACAAGTCAAAGAAGTGCAAGTGCTGAAGACATTTATGTGAAATTATAACGGATAACAGCAAAGTTAATATAGCTGGTTGACAAAAAGAAGAAAATTTAAAACATGGCTGAAAAGAAACCTGATTAAAAGAAAAACAAACTACAAGCCAGAAACATTGCAGCATGTTCCCATTCATTTAGACTACAAAGCAAAGAACTCAGAGAACAGTGGCTGAGATAAAACATCAAAAGACTAAGAATGTCATCGCACAAGATTTCTGTCAGCAATTCTGGACTGCACAAGCTAGGAAGAGAATAAGATTAATGAATGATGGGATACCTATGTATATGGAAATGCTAAGCAGTGAGTGCGTCATTGCAGGACAATTATGGACACTATATGTCAGTCACACTCATCACCAACTGTCACAACTGAAGAGCTAGGAAAAGAAAAGGAAAATAGATCTTCTGTGCAAATAGAAGAGCGAATATTACAGCTTAATAGAGTTCTAAAAAGCTTAACTTTTACTAACCTACAGTGTAATTAATATTACAAGTAAAAATAATTATTTTTAATAGTCGTATCCTGAATAACAAAGGATTATATCACTCTGACAACCACTTAACAGTTCTTCCTCAAATTATCTTACTGAAACAATAATTGAACAATTAAGAGGAAAAAAAAAGCAACAGGGTATCTTGCTGCAGTGTAAACAGGTGAAAATGGCATAATTAATTTCCACGTGTAAATAATGATCTGCATAAATTATCTGAAGCTTCACTATAAATTATATTTGACAGAAGTGAACCACTAATACACTTCTATTCAATACTTTTCCAACTCTAAATAGGGGCTGAAATAATTAATACACAACCCAGCAAGTTTATTTTTCCATATATCCTTTCCTACAGACACACATACCATACAGTCAAATGCCTAACATCTGCAAAACTAGGGCAGGTATTTGTAAAGAGTGATACACTACAGATTTTCCTCAAATACAAATCAGGTGAGTCTACCCATTCAAAGTGTCATCATGTAATGGAGGAATCACTCCACTATTCCAATGTAGTTACTAATTTTACCAGCACAAATTATGATAGCTTCATTTTCAATCCAGTGAGGCACAATATCCAGTTGCCAGTGTTTGTGAGCACGACATCAGCTCAGAGTAATAACAAGAGAGTTAAGAAAAAGTTCTCTAAGACGCAGCCTTCAGGCGTTGGTGCTGGAAAATACATGTTCCAGACACTGTAGAGCTAGTACTGCTCTGCTTTTTCTTATAGCTAATCCGTCCTCCCCTCTTTCTCGCAACAACTGAACAACCAAAAAGGTGCCAGTGCTGCATGCTTACCACTGTCTGTCAAAAAAATTAAGAGATAGAAGGCAAAAAAACTATTTCTTGGGTTTTCTTCATAGAAAACTCAGTGTAAGTCCTTTCCAGTGACTACCTCTCATACTCTACTTATCTATGGTTTCCATTACACTAGATATATTGACAGGCTACAGGAGGTCTAGAGCTGTGGAAACGAAGCTTCGTGTTCTCTGACCTCAGTAGTATATAATCTTTTCAGTGAGCAACAGCCACACTAGTTCCAAAATATTCAATGAACAATTTCCAGCTTAAACTCAGAAAGGTAACTTTCATTAGTTGAGAGACATCCCTGGGAAACAATAGTTCGATTATTGCATCTGTCCTTCAACTCCATCTGAAGGGAGGGTCAGGAGAGAAACATGTTTGGAGACAGTAATATCATACCTGAGTGCACATCTGTAACCCTTTTTCTTTTTCCTACCCCCCAGCCATCTCCAATAGCCATTCTATACACACATTTAAAAAAAAAAAAAAATCAACTCAGGTCATGTTTTACAGTTGACATCACAATTACATGATGGACACAGGACCAAATTTCAAAGGACAAAGAAAAGGTAAGCTTCTCTTCAGGTGTCCATGTCACCTGGGTAGTAAAAGAGGAGGTAAATAAGAGGTCAGGACAGAGAGAATAAAATCTACAGTTGAAGCCTTTTCAGCCAAAGAAACTGTACATTCTTTAACAGTGCTAAGAACCTAGTAGTCTTAATTATTCTAATAGAAACACCCCAAAAAGAGGACAGGAATGATACGACATACAAGTGTTTGCATGGCTGCAGAACTCTTCCCATTCAGAAGCCTGTGTGAACCCTGTCGATCTTGTTGCACTGCAGTAGAATTAAAATTTAACAACTATGTGTCTAACCTGTTTTTAAAACTTCCGCGCAAGCTAAGTAACACACAACATGAATTCTGAATATTCATAACATCAAAGATGTTCTTGAAACCTCCGATGACGATTTCACGACTTCCAGATGTATCCTACTAGATTATTTTTTATATTAATTTGTAACTAATCTTTATTGTCAAGTAAGCCAACTATTTCTTCTTCTGCACAGGGACATAGAAAACAATTTGCCCTCCTTATAACTGCTTTTAACACGCTAACAGACTTGCATGACCTCTGTCTTTTCAGCATCAGACAGTTCCAAATATTTCCATCCATACTTGTGTTATCACATTTCAAAGTCACAATCTGTAGCTGTGCTCTAGAATCCCTCAAATGTATCTGTTTTCCTTAGACTCAAGTGCCCCTGATAGAGGTACTCCATCCAAGGACTCATCACCTTCAACTGACAAAGATCGTCTCCTGTCTTGTATAAATGTAACTCACAGATGTTTTTCATAATTGTATTTTTAATCTCTCTTGTGAAAGAGCACTCCTATCACTGCCATAATGTAGTGCCAAAGAATACAGTTCAGATATTCCTCATCATCTACTCATGCTCTTGATTTCTTTTTTCCAAGCACTCAAAATAGAAATTTATGAATTTAATTCTTTTCATTTTTGATATATTTATTCTGATACTTTCTTTCAAAATAACTTACACATCTTGAAAGCTTCAGTCTGGCAAATCACAGTTTGCTGGAAGAATCTTATTTTTTTTTTAAACGAGAAGTGAAATTGAATACTTTCAATGCTTTGTTTTCCTTTTTTTCAAACAGCAAGCACAAAATATTTTGTTTTGACTATGAAACTAAATGCTCTGTTCATGTTTCAGTTATATAGTCTTTTACTTCAGTTACCTTTAATATAAAAAATGCCATTTCAAATAAAAATATTTCAATACATCATCAAATACCTTTGCAAACCTTTGAAACTTCATTTCAGCAAATTTTTACTCTAGCTTTCCTAGCTGGCTGTCATCCACAAAAGTGACAACTACAATTTCCATTCCATTATCCTACTTGTTAGTGACGAGCAACAGAATTGCTCTGAAAAAGAACATAGAGGTTCTGTGGGATGCAATAAAATATGCTTTTCCAATCCAAAAGCAATACTACCTGCCTCCTTGCAGAAATATTTAAAACAACTGGGCACCCACTTTAAGGTGATTTGCTTGTTGTCTTACGAAAATTGCCTTGGGAAGCCTGGAACAGTATTACAAAAGTTAAGATATAGAAAAATCTTTCATAACTACATGGCCTTTCCCCTTGGCAGAGGAGGGAATCCGGGTTTTTTTTAGGTTTTTTCTAGATATTTATAAACAGACTATTTTGAATTCTACACTTAATGTAGGATTTCTACCACTTTTGAAAATCTGTATCTGCTAAGGAAATTCACAAATAATTTCTAAGTACAAATTAAGGATACAGTAAGCATAAACAAATACAAAGAATGATTTACTTATATAAACCACTCATCAGATTCGTTTACATTGTCTATGCAAATTAAAACCTTAAAACGGTTTCTCTGTATGAATTACACTGCTTTGCCTAGGTAGCTCTTCAAAGAATTCTTCAGTCTGCCCACATTCCAAATTGATGTTCAGTGTGGAAATCAACTACCCTAAACGCTGTCTATTTCACACATCACCGAACTCTGTAAACACAAGGACCTGAATCATGAGAACAGTGTACAAAAAATTTGTAGCTTAACTATACTGTCTTGCTTCAGTTACTAGAGAGATGATATAAATACATCTCATGAGTCACCCACCTGAGACGAGCCAAAAGGTTAATCTCAAAGTTTGCATAAGAATTAGAGTACTAAACCGAGCTTTGCAGATTGACAGTTGCACAAAGTCAGACAAGCAAAACCAAACAAACTTATTTAGCTACAAATGGAGCCAACAATAAAAAAAATCCTTAAGTACTTATGAGATTATGATCTGGAGGATGAGGGCGTGGAGGGCAGGGAGGAAGGAAAATAAATTTAAAATCCGACAGAGATGCTTGTTTGACATCTACACTGCTTGCATGCTTTGTACGTACCTTGTCTGAATTCAGCTTTCCTAGGAATTTCTGCAAGATAGCACTTTGGCAAAGGGAACGATGAAAACATTGGCCAAGGATATGGATCACTGCCCTAGAAACAGGACAAGAATGAAATTAATTTAGGAGAAGAATTAATAGTATTTGTTCAATTAACACACAGGTTAAGTTCCCAGAATTATTGCCCATGCACCAAAATTACACTTGATAATACAATTTGCAATGAGATACTCCATCACTAAAAAGAAAAAGCTAAAAGATAGAAAATCCAAAAAGCATTTGAGCTAGATTTTTTTCCAGTATATACCACTGACATTTTGATTTTAAAGCTCTATTTTTCAACCAAAAAGGAAACTGTAGTTTTTATAAAAATAAAAAGCCCACAAAACTGTATTTCCAATTTTACGCATTGATCTAGCTGTCTTTGCTGTGCTGACAGTAATTTGCATTTCATCTTTATGAGACTGACAGCCAGTGAGAAGCAGAACATTTAAAGGAGCTGCTTAACAAACGCTGTATTGTTAGAACATCGATGAAAGCTCCAGGTATTAGACGCTGCAAATGAAAACCCAAGCACGGAAAACATATCAAAGAAAAGGAAGATATAACAAATGGAAAGCCAATAAAGAAAACACAGAAATATGTAAGTAAGAAATAGGCAAATGGCATTCACTTTTACAGTGGGAAAAGAAACATTAAAATGGAGCAATATAAACATTTCATCTGAACGTGATATATCCCAGGCACACGCCAATCCCCAGATAGTAGGAACAACATACTTTTTCAGTGTATTACTTCTTTAAAAATTTAGCCCTCTATAAAGCTAAAAGTGGACTGGCATTTTTTTAATGTTAAATAATTTTACACATGCTGAATTACCAGCAAAAATGTTCAATTAATGAAGGCAGGAGTTATAGAAAGAAAAACTCTTAAACTTCAGATTCTAACCTGATCTAGTACTCTCAAAGGCAAAATCCTCTCCTGGGGTCCTCCAATCAGGTTTATCCTTACAAGAATATGGTTTCTCTCCACTGACAGTCCATCAATTATGAAATCTCTGGGGGGAAAAAAAAACCCAAACAAGATCAAAAAACCTCCAAAAATCAGAACCACTTTGATTTACTGACTGTTTAATTCAGAAAACTTTAATAAGCAAGAATACATCGAGGGATATACTGAAGTTAAAACACAACCTGGAAAACACATCTGCATAAAGAAATAAACAGAAACATGAAGTCTGTTGAGATACCTGCAAGCGTTATCCTAACTTCGCACTTCCCTACTGGAAACATCTGAGCAAATACTGGACACAAAAGAATAGAAAACTTTGTAAGCTTTGTTATGCCCACACGCTCAGTAATTAGGGTGGAGACAGTTAATGGACCATCAAAATTTGCTCCTTATTTGGCCTACCAGCAAATTTCTGCTGTCACAAATAGGCAGTGTTATTCATAACTCAACACATAGCCAACTTGCTGTCTGAAGGCATTGTGTAGTCCAAGGTACAAAATTGTTTAAAAGGAATAAAAAGTAGTTTTTATACATCAAGTTTCTTACAACTTTTTCCTTACTAAGGAGATAGTAGGTTTCATCCTCAAACAGTATATAACAATCACCTATATCTGCTGAAATTTCACCCATACTGTTTGATTTAAATTCGGTACCAGTCCCATACAGTAAACAGTAAGAGCAGAGTTCCCCAAATTCAGCATGCTGCGAGAAAGGACAAAATGTCTGTGACTAAATGACTGTCCACTTCTGTCCCAAAAAACCTCTTTTCCTTTTGAAAGGATACATTGTGAAATTTTATTTAGAAATCGGCAGTGGAAAGTCACAGAAGCTGGAGAGTCAACTAAGCTACGAATAAATTCAAAAACCCCAAAACTCAAAAAAACAAAGTACTGATGATGTCCTTTAATTGCCTTTAATTCATAAACATTAAAAAATACCCTGATTTTCTATTAAGAATAATAGAAAATAAAAATTAAAAAGCATATTTACATCCAGAAATTTTGCACACTTTTTTTTAGAAATAACGTAAGATTAACACGAATAAAAGTGAGAAAAATATTTGCTTTTTTATTTCTTATACTTTTTAGGTGGACATGGGAGAAAGAACAAGACTGTTCTGTTTTTTCATAATTTCAGATTGATGACAAACCTGCACGCAAGTAAACTTCTGCACATTAGAAGTCAACTTCAATAAGAACATTTGTATGTTTAAAGCCACTAAGTTATTAATGTATTTGCTCTCAGGAAAAAAATTAAAATACCATTTACATCAGTCACTTCTTACCCTCGTCCTTCTGAAGTTTCTGTGACATTTTCCTCCTGAGCAGTTAGTAAAACTTGTGACACCTTATACTGAGTCTCCAAGAGCAAAAGGGTATTGAGCTCACAGCATAGCACATTTAACAACCTGCAGAAGGACACATTGAAATGAAAGCACATCAGGCAGAAATCCAGCAATGCCGAGCAAGACAAAGGCGAACACATTTATGAGAACTCAAAATGGAAAAAAAAAAAAAACAAAACCCCAAACAACCAAAACCCCAAACTTGAAGTGTCTGAAAAATATCCAGACAGAACTGGGTCAGGAACACTCTTTTATATCCTTTTTAGCCACTCAAGTGGCACAGCCTTGAGTAAACAGCGAACGGTTCCAAACAGATTTTTCATGTGCACTGAACAATCAGAGAAAATATTCACTGGTCAGCTTAGTCTGCTTTTGAGTTTATATCACAGAATAACAAAAGTGACATGGACTTAATAAGACATTCCATACGAACTGTGAAGAAATTATACAATAATAGTCCGGTAGGGAAACTCAGAATCAGGTTGTCCAAAGATGTGGGAAGGAAGAGAGATAAAAATACATCCTTCCTTTAGAAAACAGGCTTTTAAGCACTGCTGGACAATCAAATTTAACACAATTTAACAAATTTAACAGTTCAAAAGCAATAAAAGATTTAACATGTAACACAAAAAATCTGGGAGTTTTTTTACTTCAGATATACATAAAACAATAGTAAATTAAGTTAATAGTCACAAGAGCACATGACAGCAAATTACATAACATTTTCTTTTATAACCTTGGGGCAAATTAACAGTGAAAGTACTCCAACACATTTCATGTAAATTTGACGTAGGGCAATCCAAATCATATTACTTTTTTTTTATTTAAACTAATCTATTCACACTAACATAGCAACAGAATAGTTTCATTCAAGGTTTCCTGTTCATGGAAAATAATATGACTAAACATTCTTGCGGCTATTTTTATTTTCTGTTTTATCACAGTCATAAAACGCAACATAAATTAAGTCCGATCGGCATTAAATTTTGCATTCACATAAGACTTGATACAAACTAGAGGATACATACTGTTACAGTCTGTTAGTCAATGCTTATTTTCTTTCATGTAATTCCCAATACGCTTCTACTGACAACAGCAAAAAGTCACAACCCATCCTCTGGATAATTTAACACCTGCAAATTTACACAACTGTGGCCAAGGATTAAATAGTCAATATGACAATATGGCTTTTTTTTTCTGTGATTCTTTTAATATAACTTGATCAGTTCAGTTTCAGTCCTCTTCAAGTTTTATTTACTTTAACTATTTCCTCACATTGATCTGTTCTCAGTACTTTTCTAAATCACAGAAGAAGAAATGATAGTTCATCTGTAATTTTTTTATTATTATATAGAAGAAAAATCCACAAAAAGAGCACTGAAACCATTATGAAGATGGACCATTTCTTCTGTTAAGTATGATGACTTTAAATGGCAAAAGAACCTGTTTCCAGCAGTTAAAAACCACTTTGGAGAAGGCTGATGGCTGAGAATGCTTATAAACGTCTTCACTGAGCAAAAAAAAATAAAACAAACCATAAGCAAATAAAATTAGATAGCAGGGATAGTGGTAGGATAAATGACAAAACATACAAGACCTAACGTGAACAGCCTCTGCTGGAGCATTCAAATGAAATTTTCATCTACATGAAAAAATCCATTTAAAAATGCAGTCACTGAAGTACAGATATTTGGTTAAATGTCATATTCCATTGCTTTACTTTCCAAAGACATAAATGTATAGAATAAAGTTTGAAACAAAAAAAAACCCCCACATTTTAAAGTGTGTATATTTGTGAGCACATTTGAGTATGTCTGTGGAGTTTTTCTTTTTTGTTCATTTTTAATTGTGTTTGGAACATAAGAATTGGATCAGACCACTTTGCTCAATATCCTATCTATACGGAGTACGTGCTTATGAAAAGGTATAAAACCTTGACAGACATAATACAATAAAATCAAAGCATATCTTTTTGAGATATATTTAAAAACTGTTTTTAAAGCAAAAGACAGAATTCCCAACCTAAATGTTGCTGAAAACTGGAAGATATGCTTTGATGCAAGCTCTTGTACCCGTGAAGGAGTAACCCCATGCAACAGTACAGGCTGGGGACTGACCAGTTAGAAAAAGCAGCATTGCAGACAAGGACCTGGAGGTCCTGATGGACAACAGGTTGAACACGAGACAGCAACATGCCCTTGAGGACCAGCAGCATCCTGGGCTGTGTAAAGAAGAGTGCTGCCAGAAGGTCATGTGAGGGAGGTGACCCTACCAGTACTCGTGAGGTCGTATGTGGAATGCTGGGTTCATTTCTGGGCTCCCCAGTAAAAGAATGACATGCACGCCCTGGAGCAGGTCCAGCAAAAGGCCATGAAGATGATCAAGGGCTTGGGCCACCCGACACAGGGGAAGAAGCTGAGAGAGCTGGGACTGCTCAGCCTAGAGAAGAGAAGGCTCAGGGGAGACCTTGTCAATATGTAGAAATACCTGACAGGAGGGTTTGAAGAAGATGGAGCCACACTCTTCCCAGCGGCACCCAGTGAAAGGATAAGAGGCAATGGGCATGAATTGAAACACAGGAAATTCCATTTTAACATACTGTGACAGTGGTGAAACAGTGAAACAGGTTGCCCAGAGATGTTGCAGGATCGCCAGCCTTTGAGATACACTAAACCAGACGGGACACAGCACTGAGTAACGTTCTCTAGTCAAACCTACTTTGAGCAGAGTAGTTGGACTACACAATCTTAATCTATTTGTCAATCTCTATTCTGTAATTCTGTGAAAACTACTAAGATACACCATGTTGTCAGGAACAAACTGCAATACTGATAAAATAAAAGGTTATCTGAAGGCAATCTTTTATAGAACGGTAATTTCAAACAAATTCAGAAAAATCAAAATACATTTAATAGTTGCAAAAACATGGTAGTAGTAAGTAATTTTGTTTCTGAATTCTGCGCTTCCTGTCCTATGTCATCCCTGTCTCTCTTGGCGGGTGCTCCCTGGATTCTCCCCCTTCAACTATAATTTCACAACTGATACTGCACTGTAGAAATGTCTAATCTGAAATAACGCATGCTAACTACTACTTGTGTAGCTATGTAAACTATCTGCTTGGTTTTGGTAGGTGGAACATAATGACTTCTTTAATTACAGCAGAACAGAAGGTCCTTCGTGGGATATAAAACAGCTAGCAAATAATTCTAGCTGCTAAAAAAACCTTAATTTTTATGTTGCCTCTCTAAATTTTTTCACCTGAAAATAATATAATTAAACCATCTATGAATTTCTTAGAGTTGCTAAAATCACCCATATGAGGATAGCTTATCCTATTTCTCAGTATTTTTTTCTATGAGTTCCTTTTAAGAACTCAAAATAATATGTTCCTTGTACTCCCATTTTCTCAGTTGTTTGGGTTTTTCTCCCCCAACTTCAAGTAATACCTCTCTCAAACACCACCTTTATTATGGTAAAGCCAATTCTAGTTTTCTGCAGTTCCCATAGACTATTCTTCCTTACTTTCATAATATACGCTATTTCCAAAGCCAACCTGATGCTTTGTCCTCGCTTCAGGGATGCCTGCAAACGCTCAGCTGGCAGTGAAAGATGGAAGATACTGATCTCAGACACAACAGTTGTAACAGTCTGTGGTGGCTTGACATCAGCCAGCAACAAAGCACTCCCCCAGCTGCTTGCTCACCCACTCCCCACCTCCCACAAGCAGACCAATGCCTAGTCAGTCTGCGAGCAATGGCTTACCTGAAAGAGCAACCTCCCACCCCCACAGTTTTTATTGCTGAGCGTGATGGAACATCACTCTGATCAATCCAGGTCAGCTGTCCCAGCTGCATTCATTCCCAGCTTCTTGCACACCCCTAGCCTACTTGCAGGGGAGTGGGGAAGAAAAGAAAGCCCTGATGCTGAGCAGCACTTGCACAGTGTAAGCCAAAACACCAGTGTGTTATCAATACTGTTTTAGTCACAAATCCAAAACGTAGCACTCTGTGAGCTGCTATGAAGAAAATTAACTCTGTCTCAGCCAGTACATAGTTCCAGCAAAAGAAGATAAAATTTCAGGCTATAACGAGAAGCCCATTCACAGCAGGGAAAAAAAGAAACTGGCACATCCAAAATAACCTATACTGCAATCTCAGTAATACATGTGTTCAGGCAGCGTGCAATGGCTAACCAAACCTGAAATACTTGTGTCTATGCTGTTTGTAACGTTTTCCAGTGATGTGATCCAAAATTGTGGGCTAAACTGGTCTTCAGTAAAAGGTTTTCTTTTGGCTCGCAGTTACTGCCGTCTATAGATACAGGCATGGCTATAGATTCAGGCCAGTACAAAATATATAGCATGACATTTGTAGAGAGCTCAGTTATGGGAAAAGGTAAGGTCTTTCTTTCTCTCCCAGGAAACAATATTAAAAACATAAGTGGGAAAAAAACAATGACTGGAATCTCTTTGTAGTAGTAGGATCTCCTTCTTGCTAAATGAGTATGTACACCAACAGAGAAACCCAAAGCAAATTTTTCATTAAATAATTCCATCATCATGTGGGACAGCCTCAAAACATTTAACATCAGAGCCTACATTACCAATTTGATTTATTCTTTATTATGCTTTGAGTAACAGCCTGAGCTCCAATAAGAACACTGATCCAAACAGCGAGGCAATTACTATTAAGTGTGTCAGACCAAAGGCAAATGGCTAGCAAAAAAACCCAAACCACAAAGCCAAAAGCTACCTAGTCAGCATTAGAACACAAAGGGCACTTGGAAGCTTTAGCCACACAAAGCTTTGCACGCTGCCTTTGTGGACTGAACAAAGGGCATTAGTAATGAGCAGAGAGAAGATGCCTCTACACGTGGTCTTTCAAAAGGATCAAAGATTTTAATTGTCTGAAGGCAATGCTCATAGTGGTTTTGAAAAATATGAGATCTTCTGGATACAGAGTATTTATCAATACCCTGAGTTACACCTCCAGCACCTGGGGCACGAGAAGCTGCTACCTCAGGGAAGTCATGTTTCTCCCAGTAAGAAAATTCAGGGATTGATGTATTCCTTACCATGTTTTCCACATGAAAAGATTTTCAAAAGAGCACCAACAGCACTTCAGCTACCCAACATACTCATAAATCACATGTAAAGTGATTGCTAATGGTGAAAGAGTTTCCCTAGTTAAACAAAAATGCTTTTCATGAGCATCACTTGCCAGCCTAGAGGATTCAAAAGTGAAGCAGATTTTAAATTGCAGAAAGTGAAGTGCTTTCATTTCCCTCAGTGAAATAAAGGAAACCATCAACAAATAAGCGGCATAATCCTGTAACGGAATTTGCTGTTTCTATTTTATTAAATTGTTTTAAATTAATAAGTCTAACAAACATCTATATATAAATATATATACATATAAACTAACAAAAAACTGAATTAACTGTATAACTACATGACATGGACGCATGCCAACATAATCCTGTTGCAAATCCCCATCGCTACTAATGTAGACTCTGTCCTTTTTTACCTTTGGGTTATTAAACAGGGGTCAAAGGTTTACAGGACTTGTGCACTCTCCAGTGATCACTACTGCAGAAGTCTTTTTCCCTCAGATACACCCAGCAGGCACGCTTGAAGGGAGAGATCCGTTTCCAAAGAACTGTGTATCACTTACTAAACAGAAAACATACTTAAAATAATAGAAAATGGTTCATTAATTAATTATTCACTCAATCAATTCTCCTTATTTAATTTAAAAAGTTTTGGTAGAAAATAACTGGAGGACTACATAGTCTTCCATGCTTCCACCACAAGAATTCAGATCTGGTAGATTCAGAGGAGGAAATAAATACTACGAGGCTCAATTCCTCCCCTCTCACCACACTTCTCGCTCCCCTCGAGAGGAGGAACTCTACAAACATGGCGTTCTTCCGTTCACAAAGACATAAGGATGCCGAATGCCACAGGAGTGGTATGAGAAGGGTTTCTTCAGTACATCCAGCCAATAGCACCATAAATGTTGTTGAGAAAGTAGACGTACCAGCCAGTCATTCAAATGTTACTGATCAAAAAGATTCATCAATGACACTAGACAACAGTGTTCATGGCCTATGACAGTGTATTTAAAACAAAGATATGTCGAAAGCAAGAGGTAAAGCCTTGTTTCTGGCTCTGCACAGTATATGGAAAAGAAAACACAGAAGTAGTAAAAGAATGCCATGTTTTCTAAAGCGGAAACTGAATTTGTTTAAAACCAGTTTTAAATAAGAAGACTTGCTTCAATTTATAATGAATGAGATTTTAAAGAGTTATATATGAACATTTTCAAAAAGCTTCTGCTACTCATAATGCTCTTTAAAAAAGAGGGGATAAATCTAAATAGCATGTTGACCTGAGGAAAAAGAAAGATCAGGATTCATACCTCCTGCTTTTAGAAAACCAGGTAATTAATGCTCCTTCCATTGTGTTGCAATCATTCAAATCACACATTCTCTTACTTAACAATACGCATAATGTAAGTACAATTAAGGGAACAAATTACTTCATATGCTAAAGTTACCTAATTATTAAAAAGCAATTACATACAAGAGGGTGTGTTTACAATGCAGATGACACAATGGATGAGAATGCACAGATGTTTATTACCTGTATTTCCTAAACCCACAAAGTTGTCTCTTGCCAATCACTTTTGTTCATCTCTCAGCTCCTGTAGGGTTTAATTCATTAACCTGGATTTCACTGGAGTGCACTAGATGAAATTTTGACTCATACATACTGCTTTGAGGCAAATTTCAAGATGCTGATTGATTTTGATGTCAATATAGTAGAAGCCATTTAAAAATCTCTTTCCTAAGTCTTTCGTTTACTAGTTTTATAGACCAACCGAAATAGATACACTGCATTTTTATAATCCTCTGCATCCATTCAGCAAGTAAGAAAATCAGTATTATACAAAAAAACTTATTCACCATGGTATTTTATAAGCAAAAAAATGTGACTGACAATGTCAAAATATTTATTATACAAATTTGAAAATAACAAGCCAATATTGGTTTTAGCTGTAGCAGGCTCTGTAGGTCTACAGTCCTAATGCTGATATTGATGAACATGTATCTTAGACTAGTATTTACAATTTTCTATAACTCCACAGAAACATAAACACATTTAGAAGAGTCACACAGAGCACTATAATAAATAGTCCTTTTTTGGCCTTACCTTACACAGGCCTAAAATAAATCTATGTTTCATTGCAGTTCAAATTACAATACTACAAAACAGGTTATCCTCAGATTTCTCTAATGCTAAGCAAGCAAATTCTGTCTTTAAAATTAAACAGTCTCAACTTGCATATCTGAAGAAAAAGTGTTTTACTCTCAGACTTTCCCACATATATTCCTGCAGAAAGTCAAACTCTTGAACAGAGTGCTGTCCTTGTGGCTTCATGCCCACTAGCATGAGGCGCTTCACTGAACAAGTGTGCGGCTAACAAAGATTATTCTGATTCAGAATATACATACAAAAGATAATTTGACCTCACAATATTTAGGAGTTTTATTGACTTATGCTGAAAATAAGCCACCACTGGGGGGAATAAAAAGGAAAAAAAAATTCTATACTGGCATATGTATGTACGATAGCAAAAAAAATGGGGGGAGGGTTTCCCTCTTTAAAGTATTCAGATCATAGAATCATAGAATGGTAGGGGTTGGAAGGGACCTCTAGAGATCATCTAGTCCAACCCCCCTGCTAAAGCAGGTTAGCCTAGAGCAGGTTGCACAGGAATGCGTCCAGGCGGGTTTTGAATATCTCAGATACCCAGAGAAGGAGACTCCACAACCTCTCTGGGCAGCCTGTTCCAGTGCTCACAGTAAAGAAGTTCCTCCTCATGTTCAGGTGGAACTTCCTGTGTTCCAGTTTGTGCCCATTGCCCCTTGTCCTGTCACTGGGCACCACTGAGAAGAGTCTGACCCCGTCCTCTTGACATCCACCCTTTAGATATTTGTGAGCATTGATCAGATCCCCTCTCAGCCTTCTCTTTTCCAGGCTGAACAGACCCAGCGCTCTCAGCCTTTGATGCCTATTACTTTCATATTACTATATATCCACAAAAAAAAAAAAAAGGAAAAAATATTTTTCCAGGAACAGTATATGTTATAAATATACTCTGTTAAATGAGGGGAATTTTTGCAAAGCTGCCTGTAGACGAACTCTGATCCCCTCCCACTGCCCACAGTCTATGTCTGTTCAATTAACGCTGTTTCTCCTTGGTTTTTGTGAAAGCCAAGACTGACTATCTTTGCATTTATTTCTGAGTACTGATATTTTCTGGGACTAGAAGTTGGTTACAGAAGGTAAAAATGTAGTATTCTGCTACACTTTAATCCAACTAATGACACAGTGTCACTAACATTCACAGAAAACTCTGTTTCTGAATAGAGAAAACAGCAATATGTAAATGCCTGAAGAATGCTCTAGGCAGAGGTTTCAAAAATATATATTATGCATATATTTTCTTGGCAGGCTGTAAAAACTCACAACTCGTGAATGTATCCACTGTCCTGAAATACTACTAGGTAAGCTGCCTCTATGCCTGTAATTCATCAGTCTGAAAGAAAAAGTATGTTACTGCTGTTTACTTAATTCCTTTTTTAATGTAAGTTACAGACATTCAAAGAGCTTGGCCTTGAAAGGGAGGTAGTTAAGATCTCCAGTGTCCCATCCTTATGAAAATTAGTCTCTCTCACATCCAGTAACTTATAAGATCAATGGGTACAGTTGTATCAGAGAAATAAAGCTGATCATTAAATTCAGAAAATTTTCTATGTTTATTATGTTAAAAAATGATTGCTTTGATTACTGCTGTGAATTCCATTTCTGTAGGATTTGTGCTTTGACAGCAATTTAAATTCAGAATCTTCTAAAATAGAAAAACTATTGAGAAATTTTGCATCAGTTTCTGTGCACCCAGATTTTAAGGCTGTACAAAAGAGTGGCTGAGACAGCCTTCAGTGTTCTTTTATCAAGCAATACCGGCCGATTGAGAGACTTCCTGCTTCTAAATAAGTACGAACCTGCTTTGAAGCTGAAACTTGAACTGGAAGTTTGAAAATCTTTCTATACACAAGTTAGGAACTGTTTATACACTTTCACTTTTCTACTCTTACCTCCAACTTCTTGCCTAAAGTTTTCCTTTAATAATTAATAATAATTTTTTTTTAAAAGAGTTGAAAAGGACCTTCAAGTGAATAAATCTCATCCTAGAAGCATGCAATAGCTGCAATTAGAGGAATACCAGATCTGTGTCTGTGAAACTACTGAACAAGAATCCTAGGCCAAGATACTTCCAAGTTAAGAATTACAAAAAAACAGATTCAAACTAGGCTACAGCTTGCTGTGGAACTGAGTATTTTACCTTGATCACACAGGACCTAATCTGTATGAATGCACTCTAGGGAGCATTCTTTACAGACTGAGAGATATTGGCTACGCAAAACTGTAACTAGCTTCCCTCCGTTTTCCCTTTGATTTCTACTGCATGCACACTGCTTTCCAGAGCAGGCAAGCTTGAACAGGAGAGTTGACAGCAGAGCCTCTGCAGGACTGTCCTTCAAAACGATAGTTCAGAATTCATACTTATTCAAAATTAAAACAATCATCCACCAGAAAATGCAATATGAACACTAAAAACGAAATTGATACACCTGTGCTTTATGGATTAAACAAACTGTGGAAATACCTATATATTTTAAGTTTTGTATGTAGTTACACAGCTAGTAACCAAAATAATTTTACGTCACTGAAGCACAGTATATACACAGAGAAAAACATAGATCTAAATTGCAGAAGTTGTTTAACATTCAAGTAAGCAAATCTGTAACTCTTTTGAACATTAACTTCCTAAATTTTGAGATCTGTTAAGCATCTGGTATTATTTGATCTAATTGCTGCTGAATTTGATATTCTTGATGGAATGTGGTCAAGGAGCAAACCAACCACGCAAGGTCATGTTCGCTTTACAAAACGCAGATGTCTGCAGTCAGCGGCACTCTCAGAAAAGCTGATGGAACTTGGTTTCAAAAGGTATTTAAAATTAACTGTATATCTCTCACATTCAGATAACAGACCCTAGGGTCTTCTTGTAAGCCTTAATACTGTAAACAATACAGGACGCATGACAAATTCCAGAATCATCCAGAATTCTGATATCATTTTAATAGGGAACTTTGAATAACTATGTAATAATAAAAATTCTCTTTGTGTAGGTAGTTGAGTTAGTCATAATAAAAGGCTTATATGTGCCAATTCTCCATTATTTGCAAAAAAAACATTTGTACAACAAGCCCCACACACTCATAAAAAGATATTTCATCAATAAGAAAACACAGTCTTCCATTATCTGTGGTATATACAGGCGCATATTAAAACCCTTGTATCTTCCTTTCTTTTATAGGAAAGACAATGAAAGGCAGGGTGGGAGGGAACAGGACTTCTGAATAATTAAAAAAGACGTTATCCGTTAAAAACGAAGTTAAATAGAGGTCGTAGGTATCACGGAGGTTCCAAAAGCCCCTGCAGAACATGAAGACTCTACTAAAAATTATATTCAAATGTTTTAAAAAAATTTCCTTTATCTGATTACTGCTTAACTAATAAGATATCTACCACTTTTATGAGTAGGTTGCCACACTGAAAATACTACTTCATCTTTTCTTGAAATCTGGCAGTTTGACTGGATTTTCACCACAGTGAACTCTGAAGTTCATCTTAGCTGTGTAACAATATAGCTTCTTTTACATGATTACAGATGAGCTTGTTACATTGCTCATATGTGTAGTTATGTGTCATTCTGTGGCTTCACAGGGTATAGGCCTTGTTAAAAATATTGTAACCATTCAGAATACAATCTAAAAGCAAATTATTATTTTAAACTGTAAAACATCTCACTTCCCTTATCCCTAATTAAATCAATGGGAGTTCTGTCAAGCTTCTTATGGAGTCAGTATAATCCTAAGTGAATAACTTATTTTTTCAAATTTCATCTTGGGACTTCTCACTCTTATCCAACTAGTTATTTCCTCCAAAACAGCATTTATAACTTCTCATTTATACGACAAAATCATATATCTCACAACTCCAAATTCTACCACTGTTCCTCTCCCCCGTGCTCATCCTTAACAGCAAATTATAATGTATCTTATGGTTATTCATATCTAGTATGAAATAATTTTACTGTGATATCAAAGTACAAATACAGCTGCAGAAAGCTGACACTACAGTACCTAATCAATGGGGCGGTGTCTTGCCCAAGCAAGGTTATAGAAGTTTTCCATACTGCGAAGTACAATCCAGCAGATCTTTTATTTCAGTTGCACAAATATGTTCATAACAAAAACGTGAATTCAAGGATTTATATATTCAACTTCATATATAAATAAAATGCAGAAACAAATTTCTATGTTAAAATATTATAAAGCACTTAATATTACAAAACATGAGCATGACAGTGTGAGCATATTTTAAGTACTCCTTCAGGTTCTAGAAATATTTGGGATCAAATGGTACTCTCCTTCTCGAATAAGTTTTTGTGAAATTGGTGATAATTAAACCAATACATTAAAAAAAAACTAAACACAGGGAGACTAGATAAAACAAACTTATACAAACATGGTAAAAAAATCTTTTGTTTATTTTAGTACTTCAGTATGATTTTTGTTTTATGTACTACAATGGATGTATCATGTTCTTTTCAATCAACCATGCAAAATAAAAACATGCAATTTCTATTACTGCTTATCATATTACAATATATCCCTTTACAGGTAATAAGATTAGATTCATTGCTATTCTCATTTTTGTAGGCCATTTTTAATTTAATCTTCTTAGGTTTAAAGAAAAGGGGAATTTCACCTTCATGCATAACAAAAACCAAACAATGTTATCTTATCAGTAGCAACACATCCAAGCATGTTATATTCTACTTAGTTAAGGTGACCAGAGAATAAAAAATAAGCATCTTACCTCAGACCAAAGATATGAGATTGTTCATAACTGAATAAGGAATTAATTTTAGCTTCTGAATTCAAAATTATAAGCCTGTCAATGATATCCTGCCAAAGGAAGACAAATGAAAAAACCTCATGTATGATTTTGTATTTTATGCACGTAATAGTTTCATAGGGATGTTTACTATAAAATGAAACCTATTATTAAAACACACATTGAAATTATTTCTGTAAGAAGAGGTGCTTTCCATTATAAAAGTCAAAGGCAAAAAGAAATCACATAGAAGGTTAGTGGGGAAAAAAAAAATCTCAGTCAAAAAACCCAAATCACTAAGCATACAGAAAGATCTCAGCATATCAAGTATCCTAGTTCTTATTTAGTATTAAACCACAACAAAAATGTTAAAATGCTTTCTGTATGGTCAACACGTGCATACAACTATTTTAATGAAAAGAATAGCAAATCCCTTACTATAACACTCTTTCTACGCTGGTTAGTACTACATGCTTCAAAACATGACCATTTATTCTCAGTGTAGCAAGGCTTGGCTTAGATGTTAAGGCTTACATCTTTCACCCGATAGCATCTCAGGTAATAGGCAACGACCTGTGGCTGCTTCCCACTTTTCCCACAAAACCAACCTAATTATCTTCCCCTCTGGTTCACTGCATATCCAAACTGCTTCTGAAGAAATAATTTCTATAAGTTTTATTTTATACTTTGTATAGTCTGGATTAAATCCAAACTTCTATTTTCTCCATGTTTAAGAAGCAGAGCCTCAGAGACAGCAGAGGGAGTTATTCAACTGGTTAGATCAATGAGTCATTTCAATACAATATGAGAGAAAAGTTTAGGTTCCATATTTTCATGAAATCAAGCAAAGCTCTGTTTTCAACAGAAAGAAAAGTAAACGCCACATGTAAAACTCTCAGTAGCAGAAAAAAATCTAGAACTTGTCACAGTAAACTGTCTTCATAAAATGCAATGTTATTTAAAATCTAGTGAAACCATATTTTCCCTATCTCATTTTTTGGGGCAGTAGGGGAGAGGGCTGTGAAGAATGCACTTTTTCCACATAGTATGTTCACAAAAAAATTCACAATAAAACAATTCAACTTGTACCTCAAGGCTGCTTATAAAATCAGTAATGCAAGCAATTGATTTGATTGAAAACTTGATTTTGGGGGAGTTTTGGGGGAGTTTTTTAGATATTTGCACGTGCAAAGACTTAAACGCCAAGGGATATTTCTCTGGCAACAACCTCCTTCTCTAATCTATACGTCAAAGCTTGGAGCCTGCAAAAGAGTAGAAAGAGCAGTCACAGAGAGAGGACCATGGAGAAAGCAGACCAAGCTCAGATTTGGGGTATTAGGAGGGAAGACAGTGAACAAGGTCCAACACAAGGTCTGATCAGAAAAATGTGTGGATAAATCGGCACTGCTTAACTACAGAGCATAGCTTAAATACACCATCTAAATATAAAATTCTCCACAATCACTGGAAAAAAAAATTCATCTGCTTAAACATGTTTTTCAAATCTACAGATCTGAAGGATACCTTCCAAGCTAGATTCCCTTGCTTATGCATACTGTAGAACCTCTCAAAGGAAGACTGATTAATCTGCTCCACTTCCTAAAATATTTTTATATGCCAGTAAAATAAAAAACTAGCATGTATCAAGAAAAATTCTTTTAAGTGCACAAAAATAAAAACCTGATTCATCAACAGTTAAAAGTAGTAAAAGCCCAAGTGATAATCTGTTTGGTCAATGATGCAAGTAGTTAGTCAGAAATACAGAGGATGCAAAAATTGTTTAAATCCTGTTTGTTTAAGAAATAAAGGCCATACAAACATGATTCAGTTCTGCGCATTATCAAATACAGTTCAGTGCAAATATTACAAGTCACATTCTGTGGCAACGTGACATGATTCAGAAATGGAGAAAAACAAAGCACACAAAGCAATTAGGTATTCTAACCAAATCTTCTATGGTGAAGCGAAATTGCTTTTACTTTGCTTTCTAACCATAGTTACACCTGGTCAAATTTTTTATCTTCAGCATTCTGCAATCACTGCCCAAAAATGTGGTTGTAACAAATCCGTATGTCTGCTTAACCTCAGAAGTTTTCTGAGTACTTAGATTTAGCCATTGTATGTTAAATTAACATTAGATGAACTGACTATTTCCCTTCTGTTAACGACATAATCTTGGATGTCTAGCTTAGGGTTACAAAACTCACAGTGGCACTGTAGTTAAGTGAAACCAACCCCATCTAAACCATCTGTAACTGTTCAGGGAACTCTGAACAATTGTATCAGTATTGCTACTTCTGGAAACCTAAGAGAATTCCATCAAACTGTTAAAGTGCCTCAAAAGCCAAACCAATAACATAGGCTTTCAAAAGTCACAAAAATCATTACTTAAAATCTATGCCAATCTGAAAGCTCTCAAATACGTATCACCTTCAACATACATCTATCTCCCCTGCTCCCAGTGCTTCAGAATATTTGATGACTGAACAGAACTATCCATAGGTGGACGCACCAACACTGAGTGGATTGGAAAAATAAGATTTATCATCCTATTTTCTCCTGAAATCACCAAAACAGGGTTACAAAAAAGAACTACAAAAATTCGTTCCAAACATAACACACACTAAACAGTCTAAACAACTTAAACTACCACCAATCCAGAGCTTGTGCTAAACAAACACTTTAACACAATAGCAATTCAAAGCGCTAGCTCATTAGAAAAAAATCTGATTTTAATTGCCATTCAAAGTCAGAAATTAAATTTGCCTGTGCTTTGTAGATGAGAAAAAAACTCAAACTAACAGATTGCAGTTGGATGAACTAATACAAAATAATACTACATATGTAATTGGTAATACTATTTTTCTTAGGACTGAAATATGCCTTTATCAGTACTTTCCAATTAGTTGGTTTTTCTGTGCATAAATCTGCGCTATTAAGAAAGCCTGAGGTTTTGGTTTGGCATGTTTTTTTTTTTAATTTTTGTTTAAATCCAGAAATAGTTTGATAGAGCAATATTCTATAAAATACTAGCATAGAGATTTTCCAGGATTTCCAGCATGTAACTGCATGTGCGTACAGAGGTGTTTATGTATGTTACTTCTTTTTCCATGGAAAAATACAACTCTAACACAAGCCAGGAAAGATGATCTTTAAAAATCAGGCATAAATTTTTTAATTATCTTTAGGATTTCAAAATGAAAATTTAGTTTAACATGAAGTGATATGTGTATATACTGCCCTCATGCTGTATATAATAAAAAATGCAGAAAATTTCAAAATCTTTCAGTAAGAAGAAAAAATTTATTCTATTACTACAGTAACATTTTCTGAGGAAAAATGTCTTTACAGACGCATTTACTTTTCTTTCAAATAAAAACCGCACTTACAACAATATCTGTAGGTACTTCACGGAGTGAATACATCGGTTTGTTTGGTATATCTTGCTTACTCAGGAGCTCAAAAACTGCAGGATAAGTGAGCAAGTTTATCAGAGACAGAAAAAACTGGAGAAAAAAGAAACAGGGAGACAAAAGGGAGTGTTAAATCAGTTAAGTATAACCAAATAAACTTTAACAATTATTTGCCATTTACTTCAAGTTTGTTCTTAACCTTCTTTGTAGGATGAACTTGGCATAAATAGAGCTGCACAAAATGACACTGCAAATCCTAGCAGGTGTCTATATAATCTAAAAGGGCAGTAGTGTATGTGAAACATGTATTATCTACCAAATTGTACAAGCAAATTTGAAAATGATACTACTTTCATTATCACATAATTCTAAAATCTAGAGTCACAGCATACCCTAGAACACATCACTTCTCCCTGAGATTACTATAGTAATCAGACACACAAACTGATGGCCAGTATTTTAAGATTTCAACTTTTGTAACGATTTTTATTTATTATTTTATATTTACTTTAATGGATCCTTTGCATCGTGACCTGCCACGCAGCACAAGAATTCTTTCAGTCATCATTTGACTAGTGTATTACACTAACTTTGCTCCATGTACCAAGGAAGCCGGTATAGTCGCAATAAAAATTTACAGAAAGGTATGTATTATCCTGTCTGAAACACAGTACTGTTTTTTCCATGCCAATACAGAAGATTAAGTAATTTCTCACCTTCTGACAGCTTTGATCAATAGGGTCAACTGGAGTACATTTGGGTTTGGTTATCCTCACACCATCTTTTCCACATTCCAAAAGAGCCCATAATTCAGTTACAAGTGCCTTTATAAAACCTAAAGCAAATTTTTGTTCTAATCATGAGAATGGCAAGAATACCAGAAAAACAATTTTCATATTAAAAAACATTATACACCTTAATTCTAGCTCAGATTCTCAAAACTCTCTACATTGTGGAATAAAATTTCACAAGACAGATTGCCTGAGGATTACTCTCCCTCCTATTCTCAGTCCTTTAGTCAAACTACCTTTCTACAACCATCTGCTTATATTCAACCTAAAATCTACAGCAACAGTTTGTAAAGATTACTATACAAGAGTAGGATGATATTTATACATCTTCCATGTAAATGAGCTGCTGACCATCTTTAACAAGTTAACTGCTACAGATCAAGGCTTAGCTAGTATTGGCTCTGTGGTTTTAAAAATACAGATTTACTATAACTCATTAATAAATGAAAACATACCACAGCGAAAAGCTAAGGACTGAAAAACTCTTTTTAAGAGAAGCACTACTAGCTGAATTTAAAATGTTAAGTATTAGAAGAGGAATGATAGCCATCTAACTCTGAAATCTCCAAATGTAAGTTATAGGCTTAATACAAACTTTACATACATTACACAAACTCCTGTCAAGGTTGAAAATAAATGCTGATTATTTTTGGTCTATTATTTGTCTTTCATGCCAAGGGCCACAACTAGCAACTTAGCTGAGAACCTTAAACAGGACAGATGGGTTACTCCTCAAGTAGATCTAATCCCTTCTTTCTGAAAGATCCCAGAGGCATAAATAATAAGCAAGTAACGATCACTTTCCTTGACTGGCAGAATGTGCCTGCCTGTCTGACAGTCTTTCAGCCAAGTCATTTTAATTACACACCAGTCACTTTTAGATACTCAAGAGAGAATACTTCCAACTTTTTACCTCATGGNCAAACTTTACATACATTACACAACCTCCTGTCAAGGTTGAAAATAAATGCTGATTATTTTTGGTCTATTATTTGTCTTTCATGCCAAGGGCCACAACTAGCAACTTAGCTGAGAACCTTAAACAGGACAGATGGGTTACTCCTCAAGTAGATCTAATCCCTTCTTTCTGAAAGATCCCAGAGGCATAAATAATAAGCAAGTAACGATCACTTTCCTTGACTGGCAGAATGTGCCTGCCTGTCTGACAGTCTTTCAGCCAAGTCATTTTAATTACACACCAGTCACTTTTAGATACTCAAGAGAGAATACTTCCAACTTTTGTACCTCATGGACTTCCTTAGTAACTTAAGATGGTAGCCTTACTTCATTGATAAGATTCTAGTTTTATCGTAACAACTGCCTAGACTGCTGTGTGGTATGGCCAACAGTTGACTTATCTGTGAATGAGTCTGAAGGGACTTTGTGGTATGGACGGGCATATGAGAAGAATCGGCAATTCAGATACTCTCAATGCCATCTCACTGTTGTGTAAGAGGGCCAATGACTTTCAGGCCTTTGCAGTTTCTCACTCTTTGAGCAGTCAATTGCCATTGAGAAGTACATACAAATTACAGAAATCAACAGTTAATTATTTCTGATCTGTAGATCAATAAGAAGCACTCGCAAATTGTTAGCAACTTTTTTTTTTTAGAAGATATAAATGTCTTCATGCATATACAGGTAATTTCTGGAAATCCAAACCAATGAAGTAAAGATTTCACATAATTTAAGCAAACAAAACAAAACCCTGCATCAAGATAAGTGAATGACTTAAAAGTTGGAAAGAATAAATTTTCATCAAGAAGAAATCAATAGACATTTAAGTGGCCTTTGCTAATACTGCATAATTATTCCACAGTTGAGCTTTTTTCACATCTTTCTCAGGATCTTTTTCTAATGTGCAAGACTACAGCATGTAACTATTCATAGTAACATCATTCTTCAATTTACCTGAACTCTGTAGAGCTACTGCACCTGTTGGCGTTGTTGCCATTTGTGTAGCAATCACTCTATTACCAAACTCTTCATACTCATTTGTCTGTTAGCACCAAATATAAAAGCAGTGTTAGCTATTCAGAAGGCATGAAACTCTCAATCTCTTACATATTGATCTTTCCTGCACTTGTTTGCAGAATTTAGTCCACTGTATGGTTAGACTTGAATAGTTCATAGACATTACCCTCTACAGACTTACCAGGGTCAGATTCCAAACCAAACACCTTTATCAAGTATCTTATCAAAATTTAGATGCAAAATACAATGGTTGAGACACGCAACATCAGCAAAGAATAAAAACTTCAGTCTTATAATTTTTTGCACATATATCTGATTTTTGATTACATTTCAATTATTGTTTAGCATATCTAGATTTTAACACAACCTACCAAAGTGGTCTAGAATAATTTGCACCAGAAGAAAAGAAAAAATATTTTGCTTAGCATTTCAAAACTTTACAGTAAAAAGTCAGAAAAACTAAATATATGCCTGACATTCTGAAGATGAGTAACAAACTTGTATCATTGTGGCACCAATATTAAAGATGATAAGCTATATTTTAAATTAATTTTTGCAAAAATTAAGTTACAAAATGGTTCCTGGATTTATTTTCTTATTATTTCTTCTTTATTTTATTACAATCATTAAAAGAAGAAAAACTATACAGACTTTGTAATGCTTACCTGGAGTTTTTTTGATAAACTGCTGAACATAAAGTTCACACAGTCATTCATGGCACCTGTACTATGAAGCAGAAATAGTCCTTTGGGTGTGGCAGAAAAATTTAGCAAGGCATCTAACAAAGTCTCTTCCCACAACAAACTGCAAGAGTAGCAAAATAATAATTTTAAAAGATATGTTAAAAAAAGTGAGGAAAAAAGAAAAACTACAGTTTCTAACTTTGAAAAACAACAACATGTCATTCACTGAACTCTATGTTTACTCGACTTAGTTTTAAAAAAACTATTTGTGACAGTTATAATATGTATTAGATTGTATTTTGTATAAACATTCAAACTTATCCTGGCAAAACTAAGAGTAGGTAGGAACACAGAACAGAACGATGATGTAATGGGGAACTCAAAAGACCTATGCCATCCTTAAATGCACTTACGACTTACTATCTGACCCTGGACAAGTCTTTTAAGGTATTAACGTGACAGTTACCAACTGGCACAGCAGGCACAGAATTTCTCACCAATGTAAGAACACTATGAGGAACTAATAAAAACTTAAGTTTGAGGAGATAAAGGCTCCTGCTAGAAATTAGTACAGAATTATGAAAATAAGGTGCTATATATCACAATAGCTTCATGTACTAACAGCAGTAAATGGAAAATATTTTCCACAGATGTGGCAGGAAGAACAGCAATTGCGAGAATAAAATATGATTATATCTTCTGCCTTACAAAATATCTTATGTCCTAAAAAGTAAAGTAATTACATCACCTTTGACTAGGTACCATACCTGCAGGTATCACTAGACTCTTGTGATTCTGCTTCTCTAAAAGCATTTGCTTACTGAATTCCCATCTCTAGCTCTCATTTCCAATTTTTGACTCCTATTACCAGCAAGCAGCATGCAGCTTTTCTCATAGCAGTCAACCATTACCCCAAAATTTAATCACTACTTCTGCAGAATCCCTGCCATGTCATATTCAGAAGCAAAAATTTCACCCGGAAATACATCAGCATGTCTTGTTCCACAGCTAAATGAAAAATCTAGATGCTAGGAGGAAATTGTATCTTATGTCAATGGCAGGGATTAGTGACAGCCTCCCCAGTCACAGCTCTGCCTCCCTGGATTTCTTTTTACCGCTAGAATTGAATTGCTATAACCAGTTCACATACTACCACTACAGACTAGCGTAGTAGCTGTAGAGGTATCTTTGCAAATTATACATTAAGTCTACGGTAAAGTATAAAAAAGAATCTACTTAATTAACTAGGTTCTGCACTAAGACCAACACCAACCTGAATTTGCAGGGTCAGAAATATTTGTGTATTTCTCATCTTAATGCATATGAGTATCTATAAAGGGACATTAAGTTTTAGTGCAAGAGAAAAGACGCCTTTCACTTAATACGTACCAGGCTTTCAGCCAGAATGCTGCCAATCTTGCTACATAACATTTTGTTGGTGTAGATACTATTCAGCAGAACAGCATTTTAAATTAACACACACCAAAGCCATAAGATAAACTCTGACAGCTATTTCGTTTTATGCTTTCTAACTCTCATTTTCCTCAAACCAATTTCTGTAGTCAGAGAGAATTAACTAAAAGTCAATTTTTCATAGATTAGACACAACTCAAAGCCAAGAAAGTCCTGAAAGGTCAAGAACAATTTTGTAACTCTACTGAGAACTATGTTAGGAGGGCTTCACTCCCTCTACCTACCCCTATGCTTTTCGCAAAAAAATATGGGGTTATAAGATGCCTCCCTCAATTGTGGAAAAAGTAGCATTATGTGTTAATATTTGTGTATGTGCATAAATTAAGCATCAACTTACATGTTTTTTGACTCTAGACTTACTGATGAAGCTGAGTCTGCACCAGTTACAGGAGTGGGCACTCTTTCTGAGAGCAAACTTGTCTGTGAAATCAAAAAATAAACAAACACCTCCTTACTGTTTATTTACACGATTTTTAAACTCCTTACTCATTCTCTTGTTTCATATTAAAAATAAATAAATAACAGCTATCAGGTTGTAGTCTAGCCTTCGGCACAGAATACACTACTCCACTGTAATTTTTTTATTCCATAAAAGCTTATTTTTATTTCTTCCTTGGGTATAAACAATTCTAAAGCTAGCACTTCTTTTAATATTTCGTTAGAATTCTTCGAATAAAAACCACTTTCTTTTTACTTTTTAATTGGATATTCCCAAAGCAAAATCGTCATTAAAAAATAAGAAAAAAATAAAAAAGCAACTCTTTACTGCACTTCTGTCACAGGTAATGGAAATAACAGCCTCTGGAGTCAACAACTCAATACCAAATTTATTAAGTAATTCTGCCAATTTTTATTTATTTATAATTTTATCTAAATCAGTATGGATTATAATTAGAGCTACAGACATAGATAAATATATATACATATTTTTATATTTGATTGCATTTCTAATTTAAACTATATTTCAAAATAATTGGTGTGAAAATTAATGTATATTTAAGATTAATTATTTAAGTTGTTTTATGTTTCTAGGAATAAAAAGCAAACTGCACCATTCAAATGAAAATAAGCAGTCATTCATTTACTTTCTTATAAATGTGACCTAATAAATCCACAAAAGATTCCTCTATTAAACTAGTCAGTTATCCTGGATCTATTAAGTTTCCCTTTTATTATCTTCTGTACAAATTCTGTCCCAGAATTTCAGCAGAATCTGACGAGAAAAAAATTATTTCCCCATCAGTCTTAAAACTCCAGGAGACACGTAAAATAGGAGGAAGCAAATTACCAATCTATCCATTAAAAAATTGTCACTAGTGCTTCAATAGAGTCCACAATTTTTGCTACACTATAAATGGTAGAATATTTTATGAACTGCAGATGTTTTAAAATTGAACAATGACAGAAAATAATTTTAGAAGTAATCCAGACAGCAGTTGAAAATGTGACCTTCCTGTACTAACTTGTCGATTTCTGAAGTCCTGGATATGTAGACCCTACTTCAGTCGCAATTTGACCTCCAAAGTGATGTGAAGAAATGGCATTTTGTCAGTTAAATGTTTTATAATTTCTTCTAAAATTCAACACATTGAGCCTACTTATCTTGTATGTGTCAAAACTATTTGTCTAAATCAGGTTCTATAGCATAATAAGGGATTTTAATGTGCAAAGAAGTCCTTTATGCATGAACAATTAACTGGAAATGTCCATCAAAAGCATACAACAGTCTGCCTGTGATAAACATTAAATGGAGTAAGAGGTCAGTTCAGTAAGTCTGACTCATTACACAATAGGAAAGCACCAAAAAAAGACAGATTGTTCAGTTATGTAAATTACAGAATGATTCAAGTGAACTAAACTCCTTAATTTAATAAAATCCTAAAGTTCTCAATGCAAGGAAAAATATGTTTCAAAACTAATGTTCTTTGATGAGAAACAGAGTTATTGTAATTATGACTGTAAGTAATAATATATTTTATTTTCAATCAAAATGTATGCTTTCATGATAATATTAATATATAAAAGCAGTAAGAAATACCCACAAGCTGGTGATTTAAGTCTCTCTTCTATTGATGTTCTATCTTTCTGATATTTTCTGCCTCAGTTTACATTGTGAGCGTATTTTTAAAATTTCTAATCATAATAAAAGCATACAACATTTGACAGAAAGAACAGTTGTTCCATTCTCTTTTCCCTTACATTCAATCTCTCTCCTGCTTCCTCACCTCCAAAAAGAATCTTTAGTTTTTTTAGTCAATTTTTTCTTCCAGCTTGGTGTGGTCCTTCTCTAAGAAAATACTTTACAATTTGCTAGAGGCAAAAAAAAAAAAGATTGTTCCATTTTTCAGCATACAGTGAAGCAACACAGCTAAATTTTCGTTTTCCACAAAGAGCTCTAATACCTGTAGTTTAAATATGCTTTCAGATCAGCTGGGAGCCAAAGTTGAAGCTTTGTATGCTACCCTTACCTAAATTATGCCTATATTATTTTAACGATTAAGACATTTGTTTGAATTTTACTTCACTGTGACCTTTTAGAAACTGTTCTTGCAGCATCTGCTGCCTTTTTTCAATCTTAATCAAATTTTCATAGTAATAGATAAGATTTTTCACACTGTATATGGCTATCAGAACAATGAAATTTGGTAAGTTCAGTGAATAAAGCAAAGATCCTATATCTTGTTCAGTAAAATTTATAACAGAAAGTAGAATACACAGAACTGTTGGAC
>VZSC01018428.1:39906-60640 GCA_013398225.1 Steatornis caripensis | reverse complement strand
ACAGGACAAGGGGCAATGGGCACAAACTGGAACACAGGAAGTTCCACCTGAACATGAGGAGGAACTTCTTTACTGTGAGGGTGCCAGAGCACTGGAACAGGCTGCCCATGGAGGTTGTGGAGTCTCCTTCTCTGGAGATACTCAAGACCCGCCTGGATGCGTTCCTGTGCAACTTGCTCTAGGCTAACCTGCTTTAGCAGGGGGGTTGGACAAGATGATCTCTGGAGGTCCCTTCCAACCCCTACCATTCTATGATTCTATTCACTTCAGAGCACTGTATAGGCCCAACTAGGCTGTAATCAAGCAGAATGGAATACGTAACACTGCAATACAGACTGTTTGGTCTGGTACTATCAGTAATGAACATACTACCTGAATTAATCCTAAACTCATTGCTCTTTAATAAGTGAAGTCAATATTCCAACAGTAGACAAGCAGAACATGGGTGCTCCATGAAGAACCTGTCAGGAAGCAGCAAAGGCAAGATGCTCTGCAAGGGGCAAGAAGCCAGGAACTGAGCATGATAATGAGGCAGGCAGAGGCAGTGGCTTGCCGTCCGATGGGCAAGCAGTCCCATCATACCCAAGCAAGGTGAGCAGACGTGGTCCAGACTGAGCCCAGGCTGCCAAGCCCAGGGGAGGGGAAGTAATTGGCACATGTGCTGAGGGTTTGACAGTAGACAGCAGCTGTAATTCTGCAGAACTTAACGCAGTGCTCTAAAGGTGCTCACCAAAACTCTGTTCCTGTCCATATGCCTCAATAATTTAGTCATGAACACTCCAAATTCGTAGGACTTATACACAAACGTAGATACAAAGAAGGACAGTTTTCAAAGTGAGAAGTCCTCTTTGGTAGCTTCACTCTACCCACACTTGGGGCAAAGGAGTGGAGTTAACAGTGAGATGAGCTAGGAGGGCTTACTGTTCCCAGTATCGCTAGTTAAATATGTAGCATGTCAGGATGGGAAATAAAGCACCACTCTCCTGAAGTTGAAGTCCACTGCTTAAATCTTTTCCACTCTTGTGTTATTCACCAAGGACAGCTGGACTCACAAGAGAAATTATTTTTAAAATGCTATGCAATCCAGCTCCTTCTTCTTCTCTTACAGGTAGCTCTATATTTTACACAATGCACAGAGAAAAAATAAATAGTCTTCCTACTTTAAAATTTAAGGAATTTACTATTAATGCCAGCGGTCAAAGAGAAGAATACCATTTTGACTTTGTTTTTTTAGTTAAAATTTTCAGTGATACAGAGGGTTAAAAATCTCCATGACCTTTTATTTTTAGGCTACCGAGTATCATTTTTCAGGATTCTTAGAAAAGAACATATTGTGCTGTCAGTTTCTTCAAGAATGTTATTTTGCTTTCCCTGTGCAACACTGAGAAAACCCAAAATGTGGTACTTTATTTATTTAAAACGTGAATGTAATGTTCTGCACCAGCTATGCTTCAACAGCAACTCAGAAGCTACAGAGCCCCAAAAGTCAATACTGCTGCCCACAAACTGATCCTTCTGACAACCCCTGCTTATAGCCACTGAGTTTCTCCTCCCTCTCTACTACAGGTACACAATACTGTTCTGATTAAAAGGCAAGTAAGGCTCAGGTAAGTGAATTCAGAGTGAATTCAGAGCTCAAATGTAAAACAACAGCATCGTGTTTGCTCATTAGGCTCACCAAGGAGCCCCATATGCAGCTCCCATGCTACCCACCCCTCAGCCCCAGCTGAACAAAGATGTGTGCATGGCCACAGCCTTCTTTTTGAGATAGGCATGGTCCAGCACTAGAGTCCAGGATTAGGATTCCTGGGTGTCTCAGAAGTGCCAATGATTTGGCTGGGAAGCAAAACCAGTTCAAATTCTTGTAAAAGAGGAAGAGGGTCACTCTGATTTGGCCTACCTTTTCTAGCTATTGGTTTGCCAGATGCAATACAAAAAATCTGCACCTTCGTTATAACAAATATGACCTATTCCAAGATTCAGAGCACATAACCAAGCTACTAAGCTACTGTGCATTAAATATTCCTGAACATGACTTTTTTTTTTTAAGTAGACCAGTTACTAAGTCACAAGAGGGCTTACAATTTGTTGTAAGGTCAGCTACCTACAAGAGACAGCTCAACATGGCAGAAACAAAAAAAAAAAAAGGGAAGAACTGCTAAACGTTGAGATAATTTATTTTTTAACTACTAATGTATAATAAAGAAGAGAGACAGTCATGTATGCTTTAGAATGCCATGTGACCATAGAAATTGCCTGGGGGATTACACGGTCCTCATCACAGCAAATCAATGAAGTACTGCCTTAGTACTGTTTTTAAAGTTGACTATCAGTGTTCAAAGCACATGCAGGCACAGTTATTTTTTGTAATTGAAAAAATTTGTACTAAATTTTTGCAATGTAAGGTAAAACCAAGACAACTGAAAGTGTTAATCTTGCAAAAGCATCCATGGATAGCCTTATAATAAAATGTATAAGTAACGCTACTGTACTCAGTAGAGGTACCCACAGAAGAGCTAAATTACTGACATGATCAAGTTTTTACAGGACTATGGTTTCAAGTTTTACAGAAACACATACTCTAAAATATTTACTAGGAAACTGATTGTTTACACTTTTGAAATAGGATTGGAATATTTTTGTATAGGTAAAATATGAAGAGCCTTTTCTGAAAAACAAACAAACTGCACTGAAAAAATAATCAGAATGATATTGACAAAATTCAACTTTAATAACCTAGATGAGCTATTCAAGTTAGGAACCCAGAAAGTCTTTGCAAGCATGAGTTTCAAGAAGTAAATTCAAAATTTCTCAGCCATTAATTTCTCTCAAAGTCTCTTTATGTAACACAGCTCAGACTCCTCCATGGGCATTTCAGACCCTGAGCTTCTCTGTCTTGAGTCTTACAGTCATCTAAATAAATTACATCTTCTCAGTCAAAATAAAAACACTAGGACAGGCTGAAACTAAAACTAGACTTTCAAGTATCTAGAAGTAGATAGTTTCCCAAGATTTTTACAATTCTTACAGAAAAGCTGAAAGAAAACCCCAAAAACTAAACTCTTCCTTTTAACAATTCAGATAATAATAATTATGTATTTTACATATACTAATTATTGAGAACACTTAACTTCAAGTTGCCAGTTGAATTCAAAAAGGAATAAAAGTAGGTTGCCTTTTAAATAGCATGCAGAGCAAATAGGCATCTAAGAAATATGCGAAAGACACCCAAAAACATTAGAAAGAAAAAACCCCCCAAAATAAGCGGCGATTTTTCCAAGGGAATGGTCTCACAATTTTTGGTCTCACAATGGTCTCACAATTTTTGCTACTATTCACAAGATTTCAAGAAGACCAAGTTTGTCAGACCAATTATAATGACAGTCTATGCTATTTAAGGCATACTATAATAGCTAATGTAGAAAATACTACAGAAGTTACCATGTGACTAGATAAATCTTCTACATAAAAATACAGAAAAATTATAATATTCTATAGCTTTAAAAATTATGTGGAAGATTACTACAAACCTCTGTGCCACTCAGTAAACTTCGAACAGGATGAAGTAGGGCATCTATCACTGCATCTGTATATAAACATTCAGCAGCACATCCTGTCTGATCACAAAAAACTTGTAGAATCTCCATAACAAGACTTGCTGGAGAGTAATTTTCTGGTGAACACAAGAAGTATTTGTTTATATTTTAACTAACACAAACATATCTATATGGCTTATGTAGATGCTTCTGAATTATATTTTTGTTAAGTACTGATTTAACACAGTTGGAGAGAAGAAGGAAAGGTAAGAGAGGAAGGGGAGAGAAAAATCTGCACAAATAAAAAATCCAAATCAAAAACCGCAAAACAAGTTACCATGCGCCTCATAATAAAAACACTTACCAGTATGTGCTGCCAAAGCTGTCTTTGGGTAACTTGGAGAGTAATAAATAAGCTGAGTAAATAATACCAACAGATCGGTTATGGATACACTATCTATTAAAAAAAAAAAAAAGGGAAGTAGTCTGCAAATTGAAGTGCAACTTTAATTTTACAAAAATATTACAACTAAAATGGATTTTGTAAACATATGTAAGCAATGCTTTGCTTTATTGAGCAAATCAACGTATGTACAACTAATAAAGCAAAGGACATGCATGTCCCTGGGACTCTACCAAGGTATTTCATGATCAACTTATAAGGCTTGATCTTGCTTCCATTTTAGCCAATTGCAATTTTACCATATCTTCCATTGAAACAAATGGCAGCCAAAGTCTGAGAATGCTGAATATCCATGGCTGTAGGAAAAAGCATTACCTTGCTATTAGATTAAGTGAAACAACTGGAAAAGAGACAAGCTGTCACACAACTATTCCTCAGGTCTGAAACAAAACCAACAAACACGTAGCTAAATGCAAATTGGGAACTATTGCTCCAGGTTTAATGTAATTACGTTAATAAATCACACAATTTGTGAGGAATGGGTTGCTATAATGAAGCTGAGAAGGATACTATTAAGGAGACAGATGGTGAGACTGTTACTTTTACAGGGGAGAGAAAAAAGCAAGCATCACCAATGGATCAGTGCTTGAATGGCATTATATGCATAATCCATAAATGACAAAAGCACTCGATTAGTAGATGCTTCTTCCTCACAACTGCTCCACGTTGGATCTATTAAGTCCTGATCCTCAAACCAGAGGGACAAAACACCTTCAAAAGACAAGTCGCAGAACTAGTACCCAGTAATGTTTTGAATTCTACACTGAATTAATAGAGATACTAATGCAATAGAACATTAAAATTGTTCTCACACACTTGCATTTGCCAGCCCTACACAATGTATCACCATACACAGATTTCTCTGGATGTCCAAGTGCTTTTCCATCTCCTATCTTCTGTCATTATTACACCTCTGTTCCACAGGTACTGACCTTTTCCTCTACCATTGTTTTACCTTAAATATAACTAATAGGTTAAGCTCAGAGTAATGGTTTTCAATCTGCAGTTAGCTTGAAGTACTGATTTTGTTTCACACCCGGAAAACAGTTTGGTCCCTGGACATGCCTCTCTTCCAACCAAATATATCAACTGGTTTGACAAAAAGTATTAGTCATATCTAGAAAGACTGAATCACTTACACACTGATCTAACTCTCCTTCAAAACGAAATTAATATATTAAAAGTAAGGATAAAAGTGATCCATTCAACCACATCCATCAAAGACTGAAAAACTATGTTCATGCTCAAAATTACCTATACCACCTTTTAAGAAAGGTTTCCAGGCACAGAATTGCTGAACAGAGTACTGTCCTATAATGCCCACAATATTGCAGGGATAACATATATCAAGTATGGATAAAGTGTTGCTCAACAGGTTCCATTTTCCTCAGCCCTCTCCTTACCTTTTTTATTTTTTAGCTGTACTGGAAAGAGATTTCGGCCTTGCTTATAGATCAACAATCTTCCTAATAGGCACAGTGAATGAACAAAATAGACGTACTGCAGTTCTGGTCCAGTGTAAGAAAAATTCTGCTTATCACCTTTAACAATAAAACAAAAAAATTAGAAATTGACTCTTTTAAAGTCTACAGTACCTAGCTACTACTTTGAATGTACATGGAACATTTTGTCTATAAAGACAGACATTGCTATTAGTGTTCTCTCAAAAGACAGACACACAATATTTTAGGAAGAAAAAGAAGAGATAGAATGTCTTCCTGTTGAGGCTACATGCTCAAAGACCTAGAGAACGTAGATGTATGTGAATACAATGCAAGACATGCAAAGATACTCACTACAAAGCTGCTGGGAGACATCGACTCTGAAACTTTTATTAACTGCTGCCTTGCAAAATTCAAAATAATCAAGACATTGCTGGACAGCTGCATTAATCTGTGGAAAAAAACACAAAATAATAAAATACCTGGTATTTTACAATAAAGTTATTCTCTCTTGTATCTGTCATTTAACACAAGAACCTAAATATCCACATCACTGTAATTACCTCATGTTTCAGTGCTTTGGATAGGTTAACCAACAGGAGGCAAAATTTTACAGGGCTATTAAAACACATTGCCACTATTATTACATTATCACACTACCAGCTCTATAAGCATTAAGACAATCTATGAAAAAGAGCACAGAGAACATGCAAGTATTTTGAGAAGTTAATAGCAATCTGTGATTGATTGCCATATTGTCATTACTACGGAAGATTTTCATTTTCCACATGTGAAAAACTTTGTCTTGAATACATTTACTAAACTGTAAGTTTGGTTGTTGGGTGCTGTCAGTGCTCTTACTGTTCTTTGCAGAAGTGTTGCATCTAATCAATGTATATAAAAGTTTAAAAATTATCAGTATGGATTTAGAAATTAATCACAAATACAGCATATGAACAAAGAAGTACATTTAGATTTATTACAGTTAGGAGCTAATAAAATTTATGCATAAGCGTAAGTAAAATATACAGACATACATAATTTAAAAAATACCTAATCGGATGTTTATGTTTATAAATTAGATTAGACTACCCTGCTCATGGACTTCCTATTACAAACTTTTTGTTGCATGGAACATGCTTTATTCTATGCTCTGTTCTATGCGTACAGATAAACAAGACAAACATCTTTTTTAGTTGTCTATCTTCTTCTCCCACCTTAAGGTTTTATGAGTCACATATATTTTACATTATATTTAATTTGTATTACAAGATTTTACAAATCATAGCCAAAGATCTTGTCTATATGAATGGATCTGACATCTATATTGGTCTTACTGAAAACAATGAAACTTCCATCCCAGTGAAGAGATCTACCCATACATAATATGTGATAGGATTAACGCCTAAATTACTAAAGACGTTTTCCTAGTGTGATTTATTTTGCTGACATTTTGAATCCTTAATGCTTCATATCACAGAGCCCTCCCTCAGAGCTGGTCACATCCTTCTTTGCACTTAACAACGATTCATTTAAACAAAGAGAAATTAAAAAAAAAATGCTTATTTCGGTAAACAACACGAAACAGCCCTGAAAAAGCAAAAAAAATACTCAAAGCGTAATGCGCAAAGCAAGAACAAGTAAATTTGCTTTGGGAAATACTTACCAAAGATTTATATTTCCTTTCCAAAAGCCTAAGTACCACTGTTCTGCTGTAATACGCATGCTAAAATGACAAAGACGACCTAAAGTCAACTTCAAACATATAGGTTTTATTTTTTAATTAAAACGTAGAAATTCTCTCCAATTCTGTTCTATTAGGGAACCTGTGCACAGCACATATTCACTGTATTGAACGCCAGCTTGTGTAAACCAGTATTATACTCAACTGACCCTTTTGTTTGCGGTACATTTAAGATGACAAAAAAATTTATGTAATTAGAAAAATGTGTAGCAAAACATGCAATAAACAGAAAAACAGTAACTACATTGAAATGTTAGACTACATGTTTTGACATTGCCATGTAAATCCTAAATTATAAGTTTATACATGGTAGGCTGAAAAAGCTCTAATGTCCACTGGAGGTTAGTAAGTTGTGTGCAGCATATCATATATATAACTGTACTTCCATGCTCATCGCTTCTTCCAGAAAAATATTTACATCTTTTGATAGCTGTCAGCCAATTATGACAATGGGACTGAAGTCCAAAAGTGCAGTAAGTTCTCAGAAATTTTATGAAAACTAGTAACTAAATAGAAATGGAGGGAGGAGTACTGTTAAAGGGCAAAGGACAGAAACGACTGAAAAAAAACCCCAGACTTCCTTAATGACAGTGCTCATTATAGGTTGTTATCAGGTCACATTTGGTCTGTGATAATAACAGTCATAAATTAAACTTTTCAAAATACATGCCAGACATGAACAAGTTACGTGTTGTTGGGTTGGGGTTTTTTTGCTTACCGTCCACTTTTTAAACCACACTGCTTTGGTATCTAGCAGAGCCAAGAAGTAGACTGGACTCAAAAAATCTGGAGAGGCAGGATAACTAAGCTCACGTTTTACTGACAAAAGTGACAAGGTACTCTCCACTACTTCTTCCATGTACCTCAGGAGACAAATAGCAAAAAATGAACAGAAAACAAAAATCACTTAAATGTTTCCACCAGTAATACTCAGGAACAAATTTCTTGTAAAACCTCATTGTTCAGATAAACCATAAATATCAACAACATTATCTTTAACTTTATCTTGTAAGGATATTAGTTATTTGCATTATCATGAATAAAACTAATAACAACACACGTGTATTCTCCCACATGTTTACATATTTTATTACACTCGTTACTTTGCAAAACATCCAAATCTTGTTAAAAAGCACTTGGAACACTTCAAAAGCTAAGCAGCTTAATATGACCCATGACTACTCCTATGCAACTTCCCTATCCCACTTTTCCCACCCTCTGTTTATATTTCCCCCCTCTTACCACTGACCAGTCATCTGCTTATCCTGTAATCAACCTTTTGCTAAAACTATATGCATGTAATTATACGTTAAAAATCATTAAAGTAAGAAACAGTGACAGGTTTTTGAAAGTGACATACTTTTCTGGATGACGAATCCAGGAAGAGGGAGCTTCTTTTTGGTACTCATTTAAAAGGCGGACCTGAAAATGTAATTATTGTAATTAAGAAGTAAATAACAGATGACATTTCAGTAATAACAAAAAAGGTATGGAAAGTTCATTTATACCTTTTTAAGTAAACGATTTATTTCTATATTAGATACATCCAGACCAGCTGAAATACAAAGGGAATATTCTCCAGAAAGAAAGTACAACTCCAAGTGTCTTGCTAAAAAAAAAAAAAACAAAAAAAACAAACCTCAGATCCATGACAACAGTAGCAAAACAAACTGTATTATATAGCTTCATTATAAAAGTTAACTGATTTTCAGGAATTACATGACTCATGAAGTCTTAAATGTAATTAAATGCACATACCTAAACTTGTATAGACGTCCCTTGTTATATTAAATGGAGAAGAAGAAAAGGTTTTCGCATAGAATCTAAGAATTTTCTCCTAAGGGAGAAAAAGCAAGCCATGGATTAAATAGTCATCTAACTGTATATTATTATTGCACAATAATCAATACGTAGAGGCATTATTTTTAATATTACATATTGTTGAGATATCTTTACACGAGGCATATTTTACAAAAACATACAGTTTGAGACCACAGAAACCTACAGTCCAAAGGAAATTTTACTCAAATACTTTAACTATCAGCACCAATGCAAAGCCTCACAAAGAAGCAGATCAGGGAATATCACTGTACTTTTCCATTAGCATTTATAGTTTTATGTTATTAAATGTACCAATGACTTGTAACTACCAGTGTTTCAAAAGAAACCGTAGACCTTCTAAGCTGAAAGAGAAACACATGACAGCAGCTGGGGCAACTTTCATATTTATTTGATAATCACTTTAAAATTCAAAGAAAAAGGCAAAAAGGCTTAATTGGCGTAACGAATAATCTAAAAGCAGTTTAAGCAGCTGCCATTTTTTTCCCTCATGACTGCCTGTGTATCATCTTCTCATCACTGTGGAGCATATACCTGACAAATAAGAAATAATAACATGACATGTTTTACAGAAGAGTTTTGTCTCTTTTTTTTCATGTGTTTGCTAAAAGACACTCAAATTTCTTCATTCTCATTCCAAGGTATGTAAATGAGTACTCCAGTCTCTAAAAATCCTATTGAAATCCTGATGTAATCCTTTAAATCAAGATCTTACTGGAAACATAGAGTTCTTTTACTTTAAGAACAGTTTACCTGATACATACACAAATGATAAGACGTCTCGGGACCCTGCTGGACTACTCATAATACATATGTAACTTCTTATTCCTCTTCAGTACTCTTTACTAAGGCTACACATCTAATAATTAAATACAGAACAGCAGCTTACACTGAATGTTGCATCAGGATCTGACAGAGACATCGTTAGATGCTTACGCAGATCTGGCCAACTCTCAGAGTTCAGTATATCAGAGTGAGGGGCAAAGCACAGCGTCTGCAATGCTTCTTGGCGAACCTGAAATGGCCAAAAAAACAAACACGACAAATTCGCTCACAGCAACCTCTCAAGTACATAATTAACAATATAATTTGGAGAAAGGAAGGAATAGGACCTGGCTGTCGAACACATAAGGAATTCCAGAATACTTGTTTTCTGCTATACTTTTATAGCGATTTAGACAAAACACTACATCACTGAGAAAAAAACCCAAATATTTATTTGAAGAGGCAAGAAAACCATTTTACGCAGGTTTTTCAATACTGGATGCAAGGATTATGTTCTACTTTCTGCTTGTAATTAAATATTTCTTTATCAGGAAATATAGGAAACTATCATCAAATACTACACATGTGCATAGCAGCTCCCTAAAAAGCCAGTAGGGGAAAATGGAAACAGTTACTAGACACTATGTTTTACTGCTGAATTTTCATCAGCATTATAATCTAAATAATTTGAAATAACTACAATTGTCTACAAACATAATAAAAAAACCCTCTAGCAATTTATTTCATATTAATGAAACAAACTGTAGGAAATGTTCGCAATATTTAATAGGAACAGACTTTTTACCCAGTTTTCTAAGAAAACTCAATGACAATGTTTATACCAGTTCCCATCTACCATGCCTTTTTCAACTGCCAGACAGTCCCAAGCAGATCTTACTGAGACAGCACTCTCAAAATGATCTTTATCCAAGCTTCAAAAATATCAGCAGCTGGTGCTGATTGCAGGTTAGAGATCCAACTTAGTACTGCCACTGACAGGAAGGTAAACCTAACTTGGACTTCACATATTCCATGTGGCAGCAGCTTGCTGGCAAATCAGCAGGCATCTCTCTCTTCTGATAGGGGTAACACAAAGGACAACATGGAAGTTACCAAGAAGGGCAAGAGACATGTATTCAGGAAAATAAGCTTCAATAACTTTATTTCTCACTAAACATCTTTTTCCAAACTAAAGATACCCATCTACAGCACATAAACTCCTAACAAAAAAAATAAGACACTTGCCGCAACAATAGCTTTTGAACCAGATGGCTATGAACGATGAAATATTGCACTGCACCAAAAAAGACAAGAGTCCACTTAAGTGCATATGTACGTGCAGTCTGTTTCCAATATGCCATAAACATTAATTTGTATTAACATTTTATTTCTTCTTTGAAACTTACCTCCTTAGGCTGACTAGGGTCAAGCCTTTCCACAAGCAGCTGCAACTGTTCTTGACTCATGAACGTATAACTCTGTAATACACATTATAAAATGATCATTAGAATATTTTATTAAACTGAACAGCAGAAGATTAAAACCATCAGTCCTTCTGATATCTAATCTACTTCTAATAATTTGGACTTCAACATTTATAATTTAACATTCAAGTCAACATTGTAAATGTTTTCTGCCATTTGCCTAAAGTTAAATTTAGAGCAACAAAATTCTCATTACACATTTTGCTTTGCTTTACTTAAAAAGTTTCCTGTATCTTCATAAAATTCCTTATAATAACTCATTAAGTAATACAGCATAGTGCAGTAGACTGGAAAAGAACTGCACATTACTTAGCTCCTAAAGTAAAACCACAGAAAGTTAGATGATGTATTGCTTTTACCATTATTTTATCTTTTTCTATGCAGTACTCACGTAGGTACTTTAGAGCATATGGGCATCATATTAATCTCCTATAGCACATATGCTGTCTAAAGGTTAGACAGCTAGTACAAGCTTGGTACTTCGGAATGAAAGAAACCTAATTAATTCAGTTTAGGATATAGCAAGGAGAAGAAGGATTAATCTTTTTCTAGGGCCGCTTCTCAGTCTTCCCCGACAGAAACTTAACAATTTTGCAGTACCATGCTTATTTCATAACAGAGAGAAAAGACATTGTACTTGGTTGAACGAGGAGTCACTGTCAGAACAGTTGTCTGTATAACAGCCACTCTGAAGTTCGTTCTTTGTTTTACGATCCAGTTCCCTATTACGCATCCGGTCTTCTTCAAACTTGTTAATCAAAGATTCTACCACAACTGTCATGACATTCTTCAAGGAATGCATCATTTCCCGGTATCTTCAAAGTAAAGATGTTTTTAATATGAAAGAGCATAAAAAACACTAATTAAAAAAAATGATAAATTATGAATAACTAACTGAATATGGCATAATGCTACTTAAGACTCAAACTCACTGAAACCACAGAAATTAATTAAAAACAAATGCAAATCCAAAATGAGCAACAAAATACATATGTACCTTAAATGTTTCAGATAGCTATATTTAAAAATTACAATAAAACTCCTTTCTGCCCTTCTAAAACCATTCAATGACATAGCACTAACATAATCTTGTTCTGAGAGGTTCTTAAGAAAGAACAGTGTGAATCCACCAAAAGTGAGAATCTGTCTCTGAGAAAACAGGCCAGATCTCATCCTTGTTATTGTTTATGTTTCTTCAAGTTTAACATTCTTTTTTTTTCTTCTGTTATAAGCCTTGAGTAGAACCAATACAGGAGAACACCTAATCCTGATTCAAGATCTTGAGTACAGGTCATGCACACAAAATAATTTCCCTTCAACAAAACCAGTGTTTTTCTAAGTTACTTAAAATTGAGTAATAATATCTACAAGAAAGCAATACAAAATAAAAGCTGTTTCAGAAAAAGATCCTATTGTAAAATGTTGGTATTTTATTTCAAATTATTTCTTACTTTAAGGCTACTATTCCTCATTTTACAGTCATCAAAGATATAAATTACCATACTGTGCTTTAATATCCTCCTACCTCTCAAATTAAAAATACAAGATATAGACACACTTAGTTCATTGGAGCTTCTTCTACTAACTTTAACAAGCACAAGAACCTTAAAGACACAAGAAGCATAATTTGAAAAACAGTCATCCTTGCATCCATTTTTAGGTGAAAATAAAAGCTAAGCATAGTAGGTTAAGAACTGCTTTCTAACATAAAACGACTGTGCTATGAAAATACAGAATGTATCACTGAGTTAAATTCCTTAATACATTTTTCTCCATAAACACCTTCAAGCATACCCCATACCACAGAAAATTAGTAACTGCAATGAACAAAACTGGAACCTTGAATGATCCTGAAATGATATCAAGAGCACCACAGTGAGACCCAATAATGCTCGATCAGAGTTCAGAATGCTTGCAGACAGTTGATGAGAAAAGGATTCTATAAAAGCATGGTTAATAAAACATATTTCTGCATGCTTTTAGATAAGGAACCTTCTGAAAACAGAAAATAAAATCTTCTAGAACAGAAATACACACTATTTTTAATTCCTTTTTACTGAGGATACACAGTAGATAACAGGCATCACAGTAAAATCCTAGTTCCATTAAAAAGAGAGATGGAGATGAAGTTAAAAAATAGTTAATCTGAAGTAGTGGCTAAAATACACAAGAGACAATATTTGTCTTTTTTGTTTTCTTCCTCTCCAATGCATAAAAATGACCACTGATGCTAAAATAGTGGGCAGTAGGTTGGTTGGTTGATTTTCATTTTTCAACATTCACCACTTCAGGTGCTCACTTTAATTTCATTGNCAATATTTGTCTTTTTTGTTTTCTTCCTCTCCAATGCATAAAAATGACCACTGATGCTAAAATAGTGGGCAGTAGGTTGGTTGGTTGATTTTCATTTTTCAACATTCACCACTTCAGGCGCTCACTTTAATTTCATTGTTTTCATATTGCAACAGTTCAACTTCAGTAAAACCCTCATCATGGCTCTCTATGACAATTAAAAATAGAGGCAAGGACTTGATTCACTATGATGACAAAAATATACAGTCTGTTTTAATTAAAGAAACAACACTCTTAGATCCGCTTTAAGCATTATAATGCAGTTAGATTTTGCATAGGAATTCCAAAAACGTGTGATGCATAAATTAAACTTTTGAAGTTTCACACATTTTCTGGAAGTAACAGCTGTATATACTAACATGCATTTTATAAGTACTACTGACCACTGCTTTAAAGAATCATGGCAAGTACCTGCCTATGCAAATTCAAAATCTAAAGCATGAAAATTCAGTGAGAGAGCTACCAGCCTCTGTGTTCCAAGGAAGAGTTATTTTACTGTCCACAGGAAGGTGAAGAAAGTCAGTAGGGCAGAGACGACTAAGAGGAGAATTTAACTGGTACTCACAGAGGTTTTTCTATTCAAGGTTTCTTTACTAAATATGGTGTTCAAAGCAAATTAATCTGGACCATAGATACTGTAATATGCTGATATGTGGGTTTGCACACTAACCTACTGATCTCTGGCTATCTGACAGTCTGAGTCAAAAAATCTTGGATAATTATACACAGTTGGTCCACATACCAATTCAACACTACACAGACAGCACTGCAGAAGTATCTTGGCATGTATACTAAAATACAACGCAAGATAGCTCAAACTCCTATTTTAAACTAGTCAATAAAAGCAGATCTGACTAAACATAGTACTCTGACAGGACACCTGGCTAGATACCAAGGAAGCAATCTTAAAAAATAAAACAAACACATGTATTCTATTTTTTTTTTTTTTTTAAGAAACAACATTGTCATGCAGACTCTCCACTTATATCTAAGAAAAATATCAAGCCTGCTAAAATCAATTTTCCCTTTAGGGCAATTTCCATATCACAACTGAATTTAATTTGCAGCTACTGAAAATAGTATGAAGTAGTGGTTCTTCTCCCAAATCTTACCCCCGCCCAACTCCAGTTCTAGATACCTCACAAACTTCATAGATTTGTTATTGAACTTTTTATGCAATAGTCCATAACCTTAATTCCAGAATGACACAAAGCACGACAAAATGCATGTAAGGTGGGAATATATGAACTGCTTAGCACTGATTTTTGAAAGCAAAGAATCACTTCTGTTGCCCATTGGTTCAGAATTTATTTTTTCAGAGCAAGTTCTAGAAAGAAGAAAGGAAGACAAAGACCAAGAAGAAAGAAAAATTAGAATTACATGTATATACTCACTCTTTTGATTCACGGGTCTTCTTAGTAACATGTTGGACAAGTGTGTCATAGCCAGCTACTTCACCCTGATTTTCCGAAGAAGTACATTTTTCTGTTTCCTCTTCAATCACAGATCCCACAGTATTATTTATATATTGTCTAAGGTACTTCACAAACTCATAGCTGCAAGAAATATACAAAATTAAAATGTAACAGATTTTCTTGAGCTCACCATCAAACACGTTTAACATTATACTAACATTAGCTATCTTCTCTCTGAGCAGACCTCTTACTTTAAGGTAAGGGTTTATGACTTGCAGATAAATAAACTTCAACAGTGTAAAAAAAACCACAATAAAGTTTTATTTTCTTCAATATGGTCTTTATCAGCATATTCCAGGAAGAAACAATACAAGCAGTTTCTAATTTGCCTTTGTGCTTCTTCTAAATGTAAAAACTTACTCAGACAAAATGTTAACATTTTGTAGACAAAAATCACAGAATATCAAGAAATTTCAAATTTAAAATTCCAAAAGAAACATTACTTGGAGCATCCTGAACATAGCACTGTCTTACGGTATATTCATTTAGTATTAATATTTATGCAGTATACATACAAAATCAGAAGAAACACAGAAAACACAATTTTTAAATTCTAGCATATGAGCTTGTCTAAGGCTTGTGAAAGTCTGTGTGTCATGACAGTACACAGAAGATCTCACCTAGCCAGACAAACTAGCTGTCTGTGATTACACATACAGGCTAACTGTAAGGAAACTGGCACTTTGTACACTTCTTATTAGATAGTCACAGAAACTTGTTTAAACAAAAGAATAATCAGAGGGGGATTTCAAATAAAAGACCCTTGCTGGGTCGTCAGTCTCTGTATTAGCTACAGAAATTGCTAAAAAGTAGTGCTCAAAATGTATAAACTTTTTTTTTGTTAATCTTCTGATGTGTATAAAGGACAAGGCAAACAGAAGCACACAAAAAAAGCAGTCATACATAAACAGTAGATGCATCATTATGTTTTCATTATATCAAATGTGCAACTACTTTGTGTTAATCTGGATACAGAGTGAGAAAAATTCATATTAGAAAGCTCACCATGTAGATACAGAGTCCAAAGCTATAAAATGCAAATGTAAATAAAAGCAACTGTTACAAAAGGCAGAAGCTTTTGCTTTTCTTGGATATAAAAAAAAATAATCAGACTATATTCAAGATACATTTAAAAAAATAAGCACAGAAAGTTGTGTCTTGTATCATGATTCATACTTCCTCACTGGATTGCCTACCTTTCTTCATTTCCCACTTACTTCCATTCCTACTTTTGTCCTCAATGAAAGCAACAGAAATACATCTCAAGAAAGATGCAAATATGTTTAGTTGCATTTTCACTTGTCTTCAAGGCTAGCTTTTTACTTCTGCCACACAACAATCCACTGAATGAAAGCTTTCATAAAACTTTCTCCCACTTGTTTTATGACAGTAACATTTCTAGGGTATACATTTTTGCAGTGACTGTTTTGCTCTGAAATACACAGCAATAACATCATTATTCGTGCCACTAAGTTTATGTCTGCTTGATGTCCTAGCGTTGATATTCTGCACCATTCTTCCATCTTAAAAATCTTTTGTAACAATTAAGTGTTTCAGCAAAGATAGAACTACTTCTTCACATGCCGAAGCAAGTCAGACATATCTGGTTGGGCTTACAAAGGAAGCATCAGGATGGTGGGGAGAGGGGGAAGTGTTAAGAAAGCTCTAGGACTTTAAGGAAAAAATACAACAGATAACACGCTACTTATACAGTTAAAAATCATGATTTCTACTACTGCTCATAAATTTTGAACTTGATTAAGTTTTCTTTTTTATTAGCTTTCTGAGGATCCTGTGTTTCTGCCTTTTCTACACCAAAGTGGGAACAAAAGATTAAATAAGGTCTCAAAACCTGATAAAATTACTGATGCAAAATAACCATGAGGCAGAAACAGTGCTGATCAAAATGCTGACCTGAACTAGTGTATCAGACAATCCAAAGCACACACTACTAATAAAGGAACTTGTGGTCCAGACTGATGGGTTAAGGGTCAAAGAGAAAGTCTCTTAATGGTCTCCCTAATAAATCACCGTATGACCTCTCTGACCTTCCATGAAAACCAACCTATACTGCCATCGGTCATGAACAAGACTAAAATACAACCAGAAATATTCCAACACTGGAGAGTAATTCTCATATTCTATATTTAAAGCAATACTTGATTTTCCATCAAATGTAAGTTAAATTTTTTCTCATGAATAAAAGTATCTTTAGCATCACCAATTTTTTAACATACCAGAAAGAGCAATGGATGGCATGGTTTCACTGTTCTAAAGGGGAAAGCTATGTATGCATTGTTTCCACCAGTTATAGACTTTACTTCCTCATCCTGCGTATCCTCCTCCTAAGTTCTCAGAAGAAATACTGACAGAAGTAATTTCATAGGTATTTGGTTGTTTGAGGTTTTTTACTGTACATGTCTTCCTTTAAACAAAAATGTTTTTCTTTCAATATTACATGTAATTTTTAACTTTGGTATGTTTATAACTAACTTTTATACTCTCATGCTTGTCACACGGTAACCTGGTGCTCAAAATTCGCAAGACTGCCAACAAAAGTGTTATCTGATACAATTTGTAATGCAAATTATAACTGAGGTAAAATACATTTTAAAGCATTTAGAATCTTCAGAAGATAAAAACCATGAACATTTTTAAACTATAGTGAAATTTTAGATAAAACATAGTTTCATTTCATGTATTTACTTTTACCTAACTTCTACCACTGACAAAACAATGCTAAAAACTACACAAATTTAAGATAATGTAGATAGTGCCACTTCTGAAAATACTGGCTGGGAATCAGCTTTCTCAGAAGTCATGTCACAGAACTCTGGTCCTTATTACAAAGTCTTCAAGGTCATTTCAGCTTGATATTGTCTTGACTTGTCATAAATCCATACTAAAAATCTCCTATGTCGTAAAAAACCCAAACAAGTTAGAATACCATGAAGAGAACAGAGAAGCATGGACTCCAGAAATCTAGATTGCATTTGAGGTCATACTGTCAAGTCTGACTTAACACAACTGTGATGGGGGTACATTTCTGCTTTACTCAAAACATAAACTAAAAGAATGACTACTTGGTAAGATATACAAGGCTTCAGTAATATAAGCCAGACAGAACAATCAAATATGGAAGCCAAGTAGCCTTCTGAAAATTCACGTTATTTTGAAAAACAAAATTACATTGTCTAGCAGGTGTCAAAAACACTGCCTGACAGCCTTCAGTGAGGATTTCTTCCAGCCTCTGTTCACATGTGCATTTAGTGTACATGCATCAGAGTTGTCTGTTAAGTAGTTTTGTAAGTTCCTTTCTCACAAACAGATCATCAGTTACTATTACAGTCAAAATAATGTACTACGAAGGGGGGGGGGGAAGAAAAATAGCAAAATTAATTTTATTCTCTAAACTAGCATCTTTCGAGAGTTGATTAGTGACAGGAATAACTATATATAAATATACACATTCACATAGCAATATAAATTGTAAACATTTCCCAGGAATAATATAGTTCAANGGGGGGAGGGGAAGAAAAATAGCAAAATTAATTTTATTCTCTAAACTAGCATCTTTCGAGAGTTGATTAGTGACAGGAATAACTATATATAAATATACACATTCACATAGCAATATAAATTGTAAACATTTCCCAGGAATAATATAGTTCAACACATTTCACCTACTTCAAAATATTAAAAATAGCAAAAACTTATTTACTTGTGAAAATTCTCATCTGTTTCCTCCAAATGCAAGAGAATCTCTTCTGCACATTCTACTGATGGGGCTCCAGTGATTTTTTCCTTCACGGTCTGCAGTAATTGTCTAAGCATAGACTGTAACAGAGCTTCATCTTCACTTGTAAAGTGAGACATCTGTATAAAGCAAATATAAGACTAAAATGCTTTCTTGGCTTTGGGATTTTCCTCCCCTCAAGGTGCTAGAAAAGCACGAACCCCTTAAATTGCCACTTTTTTCCTGTTATCAACAACATGAGATTATGCTATCAAAAGACATGAACACAGGAAACATTTGATAGGGCTTATCTTCAAACTGGAAACAAAATAATCAAATCAGTTTTAATAATAAAGCTCCTGTTATCTTAGTACAATATTCTTAAACGACCTACTGCATGAAGAAAATCCTTAATATCCTTGCTCGTTACTGCTTGAGGACTTGCCCATCCAATAGGCACAAGAGTACATCATAATTAAAAAAAAAAGTGGGGCTTTTTACAGATGTGATGACTGTGTCTTGATGAGAAACCGCTACAAGTCTCTCAGCTTCTTATCTACTATGACTACCCAGCTTTGATTTTTAGATCCCTCTACTCAGAGCTGTTGCCATGCCCATGATTGAAGGCGCTGGCAGTTTTTGCAAACAACAGGGGCCAGGTGCAATTGTCAGAACTGTTTAATTTCCCTGGGGTAATCAACTGCAGTGACCTGACAGAGTCGTGCCAATTTAACAGTACAGCTACTGTGAAAAACTGGGAGCAAGAGCAGTGAGAAACTGGAAATATGTGTCAACTCCAGAAGATAGTGTTTTATCAGTTTAATTTTCAAGGGTTATGAAAAAAAAACCCAAAAGCTCCAGTTCTATCCTGATTAATTAATTAACCTAAATTCATAGCTTAAATTTCTTTATATGTCAAGGAATACTTCCAACCCCAAATGACAGTTCCAGCTTATACATTTCAGGTCTATTTGAGGAAGAATAATTTAGAGACCTTCGACTTTTTTTTTTTGTTTAAAAGACTCTCTAAGCACCTGTGAATAAACAATATGCACACTTGGAAGAGACAATATAATAAATCTCTTCTTCAAGACTTAGAAAGTATTAACTAACAGAAAAATCAAAGCCATATAGCACCAGCTGGAGGAGTTACCCTTTGCAAGAGGTGATAGATCCTTGACCTAGCAGTTCTTTGTGGTAAGTAGCACAGGTGCTGAACATTTTCTTTCAATCAAACACAATTCAGTATTAACTCAATGATCTTACTAGAAATAGCATTAAAATTTTTTTTAAAAGCCCCTGTAATAATCTTACCTTACTGATTTGCAGCTCTCTTTCTTATGAATTATAGTTTCAAGATATTTAATCAAAGTCACTCATTTTTAGGTCTGTATAAACCACTCTCGTAAACCTTGTATCTTGACCTTAACATTGTATTATCCTAATCCCTTCCAAAAAGCTTTACTTAGTATTTTGGTTTAACTAGACATTTTTAAAAGCGTCTGGACACTGGTTGGCAACCAGTGCAAAGTCCCACTCAAATTACATACAGTATTGGGAGAATATTGCAGTTTCACCTCCAGTTTGCTTTGCAAAGTCTTACCTGACTTACACAATCACTAACAGAGACACTTATCCTCACATTAATTTGTAAAGGTTTGTGCTTTGTTGTGTTTCGGTTTGTTTTGGTGGGGTTTTTTTGGGGTTTTCTGTTTGTTGGGTTTTTTTGGGGGGGGGAGTGTTTTGCTTTGTTTTTCCCCAGCAGGCAATATCCCCCATCCAGTTTCCATGCAAAATTTAAACCATCATTTTCTCCCTAAGAAACCTCACCCCAAGCGCAGCCTGCGCAGTCCTCTCAAGTTCAAACCCATTTTCCCGGCACTGTTCCCACAACTGCA
>VZSC01018428.1:0-39209 GCA_013398225.1 Steatornis caripensis | reverse complement strand
CCCGAGTCCCCGGCGCCGGCGGGAATCACCTCGAGGCGGTGGCTGCCCTCCCCGTTGCGGCGGCCGCGCGTCTTCCTGGGCGGCGGCCCTTAGCAACCGGCGGCGCCCGCTGCCGGGTCTCGCAGGGCCCTTAGCAACATCGCGAGAGGCCGGCGGGACGGGGGAGGGTCGGGCCGCCTCGGGCTGAGTCAGCCCTCCGCCTGCTCCCCGCCGCCCGGGCGGGCGAGTGAGCCGCTGTGTCCGTCCCAGCCCGCCCCGAAGTGGCGGTCTCTGCCCTCGCTGGCTCCGGGCCCCCGCCCAACGCCCTCCGTTGATGCAGGCTTTCCCGGCCGCGAGGGCGGCCAGCAGCAGCCTGGCAGCCCCGGAGGTCCCACGGCAACGGTGTCAGGCGTGAAACGCCCTCGTGGCGCCGCGCGGAGGCCGTTCGGCCCTCGCCGTCCTTCTTTACCGCGCGCCTTGGTGGTCCCTGCCTTGTCCGCCGAAGGGTGTGAAACGGAGGTGCCGAAGAGTAGCACTGACCTAGAAGGCGGATCTGCCTTCCTTTTCGGCGCTGTGGTGGAGTACCCTGCACCCAGACGACGGCAAGGGAAAAGCCATGGCTTGGGTGACTGGGACACATTCACCGATAAGGGTTGTCGCCGTCCATACCCTGCCCCGCAAAACTGGAACACTCAGCCGCAGGTAACTTGGCTTACCCTGTCTTCAGGCTGGTGTGTCGGGGCTCACCTCGCTCCAGCCCACGGTGACCCCCACCCTTCTGTGCGCTGAAATCAAAGGCATGCACTCGTGCCCTTACTCGCAGTTTACATCAGCAAGGGAGCAGTTTGTCTCCATAAACAGAAATGTGAATGGCAAGGTGTTTTCCAGTGCTTTTTAACTCTCCATCCTCTCCTGGGATGGAGGAAATATTACAAAAGGAGCAAATGGGATTCTTTTCTACTCAACAAATAAAGGCACAGCAGAAAACAGCGAAAGCATTTTGATTTGAAATCATTTTCCATTAGCTTAGCTATAAAAAGCAGAAACGAGTTCTAATAAACACTCGTAATGGTGTTTGACAGTGCTAGCGTGGAAGGTGTACATTTTATCCTTTACTCTTTATGTCAGTAATGTTAATATTCCGTAATGAAATGTTCCTGTAAGTGGATAGGTAGCCCCTTCAGTTAATAGAGCTCTAACTAAAGGTAGGGATCTTCTCTCCCACAGGAGACCTACTAGCACAGTGGGGCCAAGCATATAAAATACAGTATTTCTATTAAAAAATGATGTTTTGGGTATTGAAACAGAAATCCGTCTTACTGTTAGTTCCTCAGAAACAAGATTTTGCTTAGTATCAATGCAGTCTATGGTACGTTTAACGCTGTTCTTTTCAGCGCTTTGAAGTGCCCAGTGTCCTCAGGTACCCACAAAACAAAAACTGGAAAAATTGTCTGCTGACTGCTGCTTGCAAAGGATCCTGAGTAGACTCACCAGAATCCTGTTAGTTTGGCCGTGCACTCTCCACACCTTCTACATGCACTGTTTGGAATGGGCTACAAGTGACAGCAGCTTGTTCTTGGTCCAGCCCACGCTCCTCTTCCATGGACAGTAGAGAGATTTGCTTCTTTTCCATCCCCATCCCAACTGAGAAGTGCTGTGCTGTGGTACAATACTTCTAATTCCTCTGTCACTTCACAAACACTGATTCCAGTGACAGCACCTCAATTTCATGGCTGGGTATGAAATAAAGAAATCAAATATATGTAACATTCAGCATTTCTAGTCCTTAGCAGAAAAGCTTCCATTTTAGCATGTCTTTCCTATCATACAAAACACCTTGTGAGACAAATTGCAGTTGTAGCGGCATCACAGGGAGTTGTTCTCATGGTACCTGTGGTGCTTCTGAAATCCTTCCGTTCCTTTCTACTCTCTTCTACCTTCTGTGTTTTATCCAGCTTCTTTAGCCACGTGTTTTGCAGCAATTGGAACCTGGAGCTCTTTCTCCTGAGCTGAGCTGGCAGATCTCAGGTGCCGTTTCGTGTAATCATTAGGGTGCATCCAGGCAGATACTTTCTGAGGGTGATACTCCAGAGTGAGCAGCACTATTCTGAAGTGCATTATGTTTGCATGGATGGATGTCAGTCACATGAGAGAGGTTGCAGTCACTGTCAAATTGTTCACATGGGTGAAATTTCACTATCTCTTAGGCAAAGGCATCCTTTTCAACAGCAAAAATATTCCAGATGTTCTGTCCCGGTTGTACAAATAGGAAAGACCCTGGCTCGTAATCCTAGCTCAAGAAAACATGAGATATAAACAAATTTTTTTAGGATTTCAACATTCATAGAAAGTCACAGTGCTGAGTTCTATAATTTTAGAAACTTAGAAGAAGCAGCCAATTCACCAGTTCTTAGAAACTGTAGTATATGAAGTAAGCAAAATTTCGCATTGTGAAATACTGTAGGGATGTGAATCATCTAAGTACTACAGAGAAGTTTAATTTTCATCCCTAATGGTTAATAAGAAGATTCTGTTCCCATACCTTGAACATCTCCCAGAATTTGACTTACTAGTTTATTCCAAATTTCTGTAAATTTAAAACATTCCTGCAGTGTCTCCAGTGTGGTGGTTCAGAAAGGAGGAAACTGTGGGCAACAAAGAAAACTTCTTTACAGCTAATAGTAGTAATGGGAACATCTGGTCTTAGTGCTAATGTCATTACATAATTTCTCTCCTTTCCTCCCCTTTTGCTCTGTTCTGCCTTGCCCTCTTCTATTTTCCTTCATTCTAACTGTCCACAAAACCACCCTTTTGTGGATGGCACACAAAGGTCTGGAGAGATTTTGATTTTATGTAGTTGAAACACAGCATTAGTGTCTCCAAGAATGTTTAACTAAGGCTTTCAGCAACTCAGTAGGTAGGACCTTTGTTTTAGCAAACTAAAGAGGTTCTTCTCTAGTATCTGATAGAATAATTTACCGTAACCAGTATGTATTGACACCTCACTTCATGCTTTTCCTTGGCCAATATGGTTTTCAAAGGAGTGTATACCAAAGAACTAAAGGGGACGGGAAACAACACTCGATAAAAAACAAAGCCAACTTTCTATGCTCTGTTCCAGAGCTAAATCAAGACCAGGAGCAGCCAGGATATCCCCACTTTAGCGTTTCCCAAACTAGGACTAAGATAGATGTCAGGAAAGGAGAAGTAAGTGTGAAATCTGGCTCTGGAGATAACAGAAGAAGCCTATCCCACCTTTCTGAATACTTCGGCATCCCTTAAGCAGTTCTTGAGCCCCTGAATAAAAGACGAATATACTTCTTCAAACTTTTTATGACCACTGTGGCATTTGTTGCCCTCTCACATCACTAATCATGGGAGTTTCCCAAATCTGGAGGAACAATGAGCATGTTTTGAGAGTTCATTATATCATAATCTAATCATAAATATAAAAAAGGAAACCGCTTAAAATATTACTGCTGATGGGAAAGGCTTTTCAAATAATCTCCAAAGGAAAATTTCTATGTTGGAGACCATCTGTCCTTTCCTCGCTGTGCACTCTGGGGAAATACTAACCCATTCCTAGCTGTTTCCATTGAAACAAATAATAAGGAAGTGATGGGTAAATGGATCCACAGGCCGGATCACTTCATACTATCAGCTCCACTTGGAAGGCCTGTGTTAAAACATACCTATACAGAATTTACATTAGTTCCATTTTTAAAAAAGGAAGTAAACTAAAGTTACATCCGATGAGTTTGTACCTTACTGCTGAGAGCTAAGCCAATATAAACCACGTGTAAGCTCTTACAAGAATCAAAAAATAAAATTGGGTTCATTTACTTGATTGGTAATAAAACTTCAGTTGTGCTAATATTTCATAAAGACTGAAGCTCTTATACTGCTATTCCTGATTTATTTCATCTGAGAAAAAGTGAGAAACTGTCAGGAAATCGATAGGACTCTCACTTAACATTGTGAAGCACCAACTCAGAACCATCCTGCCTGATAGGAATCAGGAATGTTATTGATTAAAAATTTAACAAATACAAAGTGTGTATTACAAAGTGTAAATACAAAGACTCTGATTCTTCCATGTGTGCTTTATGATGCAGTTTTCAGTAGATACTGTACGTGTGGTTGTAAAAGTAACTACTGGAACTGAGATTCAGTACAGGCAATTAAATCTACACCGCAATGCGACGTAACTGCCTCAATGAATCAAAGACAAAATAAGCTTCAATGACAATATAAATATGCAAATGCCAACAAAATTATTTTCTAATCCACAAATCTTTCTTGGTGAAACTTCAAGGAGCTAAGGACATATGTGTCACTGGCTCTGGCCTTAGGCAAGTGTCTTAACATTGGACTTACTTTTTTATTGGAAATTTGAGGATAGTAAAATTATGTTTATATACCACTATGAAAATTAATGTCATAGAGCTACAATATAATAACCAGTTGGCATCATAAATCTGTGATTTATTTGCCTTTTCTAATTAATATTTTGGTCTTTTTTTTTATAATGCGTTTCCTGAAGGTGGCAGCAATATTCAAGAGTTGCATCGATGTCTGACTTTTGAACCTATCGACCTGGAACACGGCATTTCTTTCAATGTAAATGTATTTGTATTTATGACTGTAATATGCTAAAACCAAACTTTGATGGCATAGACATTGTAGTTGTGGACACATGGTGTACAATATCACCACAGAATATGAAGAAAATATGGTGACTCAGGGTTCTGGGATTGCGTCCTCTTTTGTCTAGCAAAAATTCAAAAGCTAAAGGAATATTCCTAAGGTATTAAATATTTTTACTTAACATTTTACTGTTACTTGCAGTTAAAGTTATCCGTTTCATTGACTTCAGTGAAGTCTGGATCCTGTACATTTTCTGAAGTGAACTGTTAGCTAATTTGTGGGCACTACGTTAGCACTTGAAGACACTACAAATATTATCTGTTGTCTCCGAGGGAAGATTATAGCCTGTCGGTATGGTTCCTTTCAGTTCCATTCCTCGATTTGATCTTAATTGTTTATAATCACTGCTGGTCATTCAGGCAAACTGTATCTCACACCAGCGTCTCAGGGTTTTAATTCAAAAAGACTTAACACTGCTTCCCCACTCCTCTTTTGCCTTAGACTCAATACACTTTGCATTAACTGTGAAATGTTTTTGCTACTGAAGCGAGGTGGTTACATCAACATTAGAAATAGGAAACAATTTAGGGAACTCTACTCTCCTTTCATTTTGCTAGCAGTTCCCTGGGCAGGGACTTGCGGATGCCAGCTGCAGTCTAAGTGGAGAATCATGGAAGCCAGCAAAGACATCTCTGCAGCAAGGCTCTCATCTTCTTCATCTTTCACTCTAGGACTGCATTATGTGAGGTGACTCTCATGCCTATGTCTTCTGTCAGCTCCGGGTCTGCTCTCACAACACATCCAGGACAGGGGCCCAGGTTCTGGTACTGCTGTGCCAGAAAGGCCACTTCTGAGGAAGGGAATTGCATAGCTGCCAAAGGGGATGCAAAACAGAGGCTTTCCTGGGAGTCTTCACTGTTTCATGTGGACTTCCCAAATCCTTTTATACTTTCAGNAAAGGCCACTTCTGAGGAAGGGAATTGCATAGCTGCCAAAGGGGATGCAAAACAGAGGCTTTCCTGGGAGTCTTCACTGTTTCATGTGGACTTCCCAAATCCTCTTATACTTTCAGACCTGAATGTCTCATCCTGAGAGAAAAGTAAGGAATGATGTTTGTTTTAAAAATGTTTTAAAATGTTTTTATTTTAAAATTTAAAATATATAAAATTTATTTAAATTATTAAATTATTAAATATATTTAAAATATTTAAAATTTTAAATGTTCATTTGTTTTAAATGTAATCTCCCCACCTAAATGTGCATGGAACACAAAAGTATCATTTTAAATTATGCTATCAGAGTTTATTACACTGTGCTTTCTAAGGAGTCTGCTCAGCAAACCTGGTGGCCTTTTTTGCAGTTGTACATGAGGATTGCTGCGCCTTAGAATTGTCTGTCTTCTTGTTCTCCCCAATTACTCTCCGTTCTACCTTGCAAACCGGTACTTTGATATCCTGCAGTTGAATATTTTTATAATAGCTTGATTTTTATGCTCATCTTGTACAGTATTCCTGAAGTAACTTCCTTCAGATTTCCTCCCAAGATTAGCATTAATTCCTGCACTTGTGACACTGACATTTCAGAATTCATTCATCAGCTATTCTGAGTTGCTGACATGGTATTCTGTTGCCGACACAAACTGCTATTCCTTTTTGTCTTAGGTTTCCCTAAAATATGTCATGGAATCATAGAACAGTTTGGGTTGGAAGGGACCTTCAGAGGTCATCTAGTCTAACCCCCTTGCAGTGATCAGGGACATCTTCAACTAGATCAGGTTGCTCAAAGCCCCATCCAACCTGACCTTGAATGTTTCCAGGGATGGGGCATCTACTACCTCTCCAGGCAACCTGTTCCAGTGTTTCACCACCCTCATTGTAGGGTGGTGAAACACTTATAGCTAGTCTGAATCTACCCTCTTTTAGTTTAAAAGCGTTACCCCTTGTCCTATCACAACAGGCCCTATTAAAAAATTTGTCCTCATCTTTCTTATAAGTCCCCTTCAGGTACTGGAAGGCCACAATAAGGTCTCCTTGGATCCTTCTCTTGGCCAGGCTGAACAACCCCCACTGTCTCAGCCTTTCCTCATAGGAGAGGTGCTCCAGCCCTCTGATCATTTTTGTAGCCCTCCTCTGGACCGCTCCAACAGGTCCATGCCTTTCCTGTGCTGAGAACCCCAGCGCTGGGTGCAGTAATTCCAGGTGCATCTCAGCAGAGCGGAGTAGAGGGGCATAATCACCTCCTTTGACCTGCTGGCCATGCTTCTTTTGATGCAGCCCAGGATATGGTTGGCCTTCCGGGCTGCGTGCACATGTTGACAGCTCATGTCCGGCTTTTCATCCACCAGGACCCCCAAGTCCTTCTCCGCAGGGCTGCTCTCAATCCCTTCATCCCCCAGCATGTATTGATATCAAAGATTGCCCCAGCCGAGATGCAGGACCTTGCACTTGGCCTTGTTGAACCTCATGATTTTCACATGGGCCCACTTCTCCAGCTTGTCCAGGTCCCTCTGGATGGCATTCCTTCCCTGAGGGGTGTGTCAAACACACCACTCAGCTTGGTGTCATCTGCAAACTTGCTGGTGGTGTACTCCATCCCATTGTCTATGTCATTGATGAAGATATTAAACAGTACTGGTCCCAATACGGACCACTGAAAGACACCACTTTTCACTGATCTCCATCTGGACATTGAGCTATTGACCACTATCTTCTGGATGCAACCATCCAATGGATTTCTCATCCCCTGAACAGTCCAGCCATCAAATCTGTATCTCTCAAATTTAGAGAGAAGGATGTTGTGGGGGACTATGACAAAGGCCTTACAGAAGTCCGGATGATAGATGATATCTGTAGCTAGCACTTCCCTTATTATACCATCTGTACTATAAAGCCTGCATAAGTGGTGTTCTGTTGAGCCATCACACCTTCCCTGCCCTCTGTTTTCCATCTGTCTTCTGAAAATTGTATCCATCCAGGTAACTGCAGCTCTCCTTACCCAATGGCTTATCCTGCTATAGTTCTGAACACCACTATCAAACACAATACACTTTCCTCCCTGCACCGTCACACCAAGTACTTTATGTAATCTTAATATTTGCAGGGAGTCAAATACTTGCGACATTTGCTACGTAAACTGTTGGTTTATATTCTTTTGTTAATATAAGTTATAGTCTTGTTTTTAAAGGTTTCTTCTAGAAGTACAGATAATCTAGCCAGATATGACGCACAAGAAACTTTGTTCTCTCATTTTTGGGATGCTGTAAAATGCTTGAAAAGTAAGCAAATCATGCTCTTCGCTGCTCATTTTGAAGCTATACTCTTTTGTAAGACTTGCCTAGGAGGACAGAATTTGGCCCGTACTTTGCCATGCTTTATTCCTCTGTGTACTTTCAGCAACATGAGATGTTGTGCTTTGTTTTTCAAATATTTTGTGTCCTAGCAAACTGTGACCTCCTCAAACATCAGAGTGATGTTTTAAAGAAATAGTAAAAGCATTGCTTGGTAACAACACTGTTTATTTAAATTCCGGAAAGCACTTTTTTAACTTTTTCTTTTATTTCAGTTAGAAAATGTCTGGGATCCTGACATAATTTTACATCTGAGAAAAGTTTTTGGAGCTTATCTGAACAAATACTGTGTCTGGAGTAAAGAAATATGGGTGGAGAAAAACACCAGTCCTGAATGTCTTCACACAAAAAAAAATGGTCTTTTAATGAAAACTGATTTTAAGATCATTGTGTAACAGAATCTGTTGTGCAATGGAATCTCACTGGTAACACACAGACATGCCTTAAGATAATGAATCTCATTTCTTTCGAGAAGTAAAAAAATATGTGTTATAGTTTTGTATTATTGAAGTGAATATGCCACCCTCATCTCTGGTATAATTCCAATTAATTTTAGTGTTAAGAATGAATTTGATTCAGTAAGTCTGCAAATACATTTCTCTTACATGAATAATAATCTCTAAGTAACAAACAGAATACTTAATATTTTCATTGACATTTATTTTAGTGTTCTCATGGCGCGAGTAAAATTCCAATAGAGACGTGGTTTTATCAGTCAAGCTCACTTCAGCGAGTTGCTGAATTCTGAATAAGACAAATAACTTCTGCATCTTGATACATCTCTGCAGTGACTGTTACAAATTTTTTAATGCATATTTTAACCCAGATTAAATCATTGTCCCCAAAAGATATTGGCAAGAAAATAAAATATTAGCAATATATTACTGTATTTTGAGAAAAAAAGTAATTTTCATGAAAGCCATATGGTTTGTAGCAAAATGAGGAAATCTATCCACAGAGCAGGCACAACAGAAATTATTAGGGCTCTGTGCCAGTGCTTTAGGATGCAAAAGCACAAAGCTACATTCAGCTGGACAGGTCTTGCCTCCCAACGATCAGGACTTTGAATGTTACAGCCTGTTTGACATGAAATGTCCTAATTTTTTTAATCTCTAGCTGTAAACTCAGAAGAAAATTGAACAGCTTTCAAAAAAACACATTCTCTCCCTTCTTCAGTTCAGAAAACTCATCTCTTCAATTCTTTTTTAAGGGAACCACCTCCTCCATCCAGGTAATTGTACTTATGCATACCTGCGTGGGGCAACTATGGGAAAAAACATACAGCCGCTCCCTGTTCTCCTGAGGCAGAAGTTTATTTAAATCCACACAGTGGGACTCAGATGCCTTGATTCGGGAGGTACCTTTTTTCCAGACTTATGAATGGTCTTGTTTACTGCACCAGACCTGCAGTGTACAAGTGCTGCAGAGGGGGAAAAGAGCTGTGATTCTGGGGTTGGAGAAGTCAGCTAATGATGAGGGTCGGAACTTCATAACCTGGCTTTGCGTTCAAAAAAAGTGTGAGCATATCTTGTTTTGATAAAGCTGAGTATAATCCTCAGTCCTTTCACATAATGAATATCTCATCTGTAAAATGGGCTTTGTGAACTTGTAACGACTTGATTGAAGACTGATTATTCTGCTTGGAACTCTTGGAGTGCTCCCATAGCAATGCAAAGTATGCTAATGATATGTTAATTGTTATTTTAAGGTCTATTTATCTTTTGGTGCACCCTTTCTACTTAACTTGGGTTCCTGGGCTTGCACTGGAGAATAATGTGACAGCTGAAGGGAAGAATCCCTGTGGATGTAGACTTCAAGCTGGTGTATGTTGATTAACTTATGCTGATGGATCTATGTTAAATTACACTGGTAGAGGATTCAACCCCAGTTTTAAGGAGGATATACTCACATCTGAGTAGCAAAGTTCTCGAAAAACTGTAAAATACATTCCTGCTTAATTTTCAGGATAGTTTTGCTAGCTACTCCGATGCCTTACAGTGTTTATAGCACTAAATAATTGTAACGCAATTCTGTTTCATACTCTTTATTTTACTGCTTATGCACAATATGGTACTGATGTATATTGTATTGCATGTTTTTAATTACATGTAGGTTACCTACTGTGATGAAAATAATATAAAAATATAGGAAAATTATTATTCCCTTTCTTCCTACATTTTATTCAAGAAATAACCCATGGTAAATTAGGTCCAATTTTCGTTAATTTTATGCAGACATAGATGTTGGTATAAAACAGTAAATAAGCTCTGCTAGAATTGTATTGGTTTTACACTTGTTTTTTAAAATTATTTTATATTTGTAATGCTTTGCCTCAGAGGTTACTTGAAGATTAGTCCTGAGGGTTATTGCACATTCTCAGTTGTTTCTGAAGGAAATCTCCCTTTGCAGAACTGAGCTATTTATTCTTTCTCTTATTTACCCATATGTAGATTTTTTTTTTGCATATTAACTGGAACACTCCAATTCCTGTCCATCAGAGACTGAAATACTTAGCTAAGCTTACTGAGATGAGCTGTCCTCTGTAGATGAGTGTAATTACCTGCAGAAATTTACTGCATGGCTCTCATTTTGTGGACTTGATTCCAGAATGGGACCTGATACCCAAAAAAGACCATTGAAATAACATTTTTTAGGCAGTGCGTGGGAAGGTTCGGTGTCCCAAGGCCCTCAGCTTGTTCTTACTTGTTATTTTGCCTTCCTCCAACACACTGAACAAAGAAGATGCATGTAGAAAATATAAAATGAGAGACTGTCTCTGTGCTGGTTTTGGCTGGGGTAGAGTTAATTTTCTTCATAGTAGCTAGCATAGGGGTATGTTTTGGATTTGTGCTAGAAACAGTGTTGATAACGCAGAGATGTTTTCATTATTGCTGAGCAGTGCTCACACGGAGCCAAGGCCTTTTCTGCTTCTCACACCGCCCTGCCAGTGAGTGGGCTGGGGATGCACAAGGATTTGAGAGGGAGCATAGCCATTACAGCTTACCCCATCTAACCCCAGGGATATCCCATACCGTATGGCATCATTATCAGCATATAAAGCTGGGGGAAGAAGAAGGAAGGGGGGGACGTTCAGAGCGGTGGCAAATGCTGAGTGGGACAAGAGGAAAGTCCTGCTCGGCCTAGCCTACTCCTCACCAACTATAAAACTATCCTAGGAGCACGTTCGTGTTGAATTCCTAGTTTCTAGGGCTGAGCTAGATATCATCAGTGACCACTGTGAGACCGAAGCAGATAGAGGTGTGCAGGCGTTTGGGGATCTTCAGAGCCAAACAGGAGGCCTCATCCTAATTTTCAGTTTGGGCTATAAAGTTTACCAAGTCCTGTTTATATCAGAGTTCCTTCTGAATCTGGTCTGAAATGTTTTCCTTTTTTCATGTGTGCCTCTTTCTCTACTCAGTTCTCTCTAGGTCGATGACAGTTCTTATACCAATTTCTGATACCTAGGATAACGTAATAAGGATAGGAGTAGAAGATGTATCTGTATGTAAGCACAACGCTCTTTTTCAAATTGTTGCTTATTTTATATAAATGAAAGGCTTTTTATCAGACAGATGTTACAGCAAATTACAACCTACATGGGGTACAAAAGGGAGCGAAAGGCAATCTGGATCAAATGTACAAGGAACTGCTTATATATGCTGTATTTTAGAATTTTTGTCTGAAAAAGAGGCATCCTGTAGGAAAATTTCAGCCAGCCTTTCACATCATCTGTCTGTCAAAGATGATTTGTGTGTTATTTAATAAGTTAGCAGAACCTGTCATTCCCAACGCTGCATAGTGCTTGTATCAGAGCACTAAAGCCTTGATTCATAATACATTATGCAGATAAATTTGTCCTGGATAATTTTTCCAATGTCAGTAATACTGGCTTTGTCTTAACCCTCATAACTATTTAACAACAACACAAGACCAATGGATTTATTTCACCTTAATCCTCCTTCTCTTCACTTTTATGCTAATGTAACTCAGCTATCAGAAAGAAATCACATCTATCTACCCTAACATTAGTGACCTAGTCATGTTTGGTACTATAAAATACGTCATGCAGGTCCCACAGAAGGAGGCTCAGGCTCAGGCTCAGGCTCAGGCTCAGGCTCAGGCTCAGGCTCAGGCTCAGGCTCAGGCTCAGGCTCAGGCTCAGGCTCAGGCTCAGGCTCAGGCTCAGGCTCAGGCTCAGGCTCAGGCTCAGGCTCAGGCTCAGGCTCAGGCTCAGGCTCAGGCTCAGGCTCAGGCTCAGGCTCAGGCTCAGGCTCAGGCTCAGGCTCAGGCTCAGGCTCAGGCTCAGGCTCAGGCTCAGGCTCAGGCTCAGGCTCAGGCTCAGGCTCAGGCTCAGGCTCAGGCTCAGGCTCAGGCTCAGGCTCAGGCTCAGGCTCAGGCTCAGGCTCAGGCTCAGGCTCAGGCTCAGGCTCAGGCTCAGGCTCAGGCTCAGGCTCAGGCTCAGGCTCAGGCTCAGGCTCAGGCTCAGGCTCAGGCTCAGGCTCAGGCTCAGGCTCAGGCTCAGGCTCAGGCTCAGGCTCAGGCTCAGGCTCAGGCTCAGGCTCAGGCTCAGGCTCAGGCTCAGGCTCAGGCTCAGGCTCAGGCTCAGGCTCAGGCTCAGGCTCAGGCTCAGGCTCAGGCTCAGGCTCAGGCTCAGGCTCAGGCTCAGGCTCAGGCTCAGGCTCAGGCTCAGGCTCAGGCTCAGGCTCAGGCTCAGGCTCAGGCTCAGGCTCAGGCTCAGGCTCAGGCTCAGGCTCAGGCTCAGGCTCCCTCCAGTCATTACAATTCAGCCTGCTGCAACTGTGACCCTCCTGGAATTTTAAACAGAGACACTGCAGTGGCTCATTGGGAACAAGTGAAGCTGTTCAAGTGCTGATTATTCCAGCAAAGCCTGGGCAAATTAATTAATAACTAGGTGTGAAATTAATGTACATCTTCTGTTTTCCCTAGTACTTTTCCCATGTTGCTAGTTTGCTTCTGCACCACCAAGGGACAAAGTAGATTTAAAGAACATACGTGGGAATGAGCTAAAAGTCTCCCCAGGTAAACCTTGTTACATTTGTTAGCTTTTTTTAATATTGTATAGACCGTTGCCTTAACTCTGTAAAAGATCTGACTCCTTAAATCCTAAATATTTTTAGTGCTTATTTAAACAAGACTTAATTTGCTGATGAGAAAGAGAAGACAGTGCTTTGTCTTTATATTGTATTATATTATATAGATATATAGCATATTATTTCATTATGTCTTACCCTGTATGTTTGCATTTCAAATGCATTTTTTAAGGGTGTTTATATAGGATGTGCTAACTGAAAATGGTGTGAGTTGATGTTAGGGTTGCAGTATTATGTATAACATAGGAACGTGTTGTTGGATAAATTTTATATGTTTCTGTACGTTAAGCAGAAGGTTTTACTCAGAGGGAGTGTTTTGTGAATCTTTACAATGCGAAATACATAAATGAAGTTGAGTGGATCTGACAGTCTCCATATGAGCACTTAATTATAGACTGCATCAAAATGTAGCATGAATATTACAGACGTTTCAGTGAAATGATAGCTTTGACTGTCACCTGCAGTAGAGGGTGTGGGAAGATCTCTCAGAAAACTGAGGTGACATGAGCTGAAACTTGAAACTCTGCTCATCTTAAAGATGAGGTTAGGAACTTTTTTGCTGTAAGTGGCCATCTCTGTGCCCTTTACTATGTGTAAGGCTATAGGTATGCCCAATCTTTATCTTACTGCTCACTCTGTTAACTCAGACTGTGACTTTTGTTTTCTATAGTCTTACTGACTTTTTTTGGATCGCTCCAGGCTACTAGACAGGAATCAAGCGCAAGGGAAATTATGGAAGTGTGGAAACTTCCATGAGAGTAGGTAGAAGCAAGTCTCTAATAAGGCCAGAGTTTAAGAAGCATCCATTACTTTAGTACCACTTATGGCACATAAGAAGATGAAAGGTTCTTTCTCTTTTCGTAGAATGGAAGGAAATAGGAAATCCTTCTTTCATGAGCAGAAGGATGTCCACAGTTCCCTTTCCAGTCTTACCTCTTCCTGAATGTACTTGACTTGGTAGGGAAGCTTAGCAGGTTTTTACAAGACTGCTTTGTTGCTTGCTTTGAATCTGGTGCTATTCAGGTGTCTCACTTCAGTTCCGGTCAAGAGTACCATTTTGGTCAATTAGGAACATCAAAAGATGAAAAGACTTTTGTCACACTCTAGCAGTATTTGAAGTAGCCCATTTATAATGCAGATAATTTCCAAACTGTTCTTACTGCATATACTAAGCAAATAATCTTAACAAAATCAAGCTAACCCATCTTGTTCAGATTAGCCTTCTTGCCAGCATGTTATCAGAGAGACTTTTGTGGTGCCCAAGCCTGTTTATTTTAGTGATGTACCAAAAGGTAGTGCTTTCCTTTCTTTGGATGCTACTTACTATCAAAAGATCTAGGAATAATCTGAAAGGTAAATAGTTAGGCTACTTGTAAACTGTAATAGAAATATATGCCAACACTTAGGTTTACAAAGGGTAGTTTTTGCATATAAATCCAAAGAACAGTTTATATAAAGATTTTTAAAAGGCTAATTCATCAAAAATCAGTTACAAAAATACATTAGGATTAAATAGAATCTAAACGTTATGGCTGGACTTAAGTGGCTTGATTATACTTTTAAACGTCTGGCACTGTGTTTCCACAGTGCTAATAAACTGAATTTCTGTTTCTTCCAAAAATTATTTCTGCTGTTTATCCCATTTGAATAAATATTTGTGCTTGGACTGGCTGACAGGGGAGAGAGGCAAAACCCTTCCACTGAAGTCACTGCTGGTGAAAGCCCTGAGCAGCACCTGCCACGTGGAGCATGGCACATGCCCGATGAGGGACTGTCGTCTCAGCAGTAGTCGTGGAGTTGATCTGTGACTGCTGAGGCTCACTACCTCCCAGGAAGACAAATTTTAAGGCGCTCTCTGTGCGGTCTTAGGTTAAAACGTTGTTAACGCAAGCTTATTGTTATTATGGATGTCACCAGTTTTCCAATGCAGATCTGCAGTTTCGTCCCATCTCTTTCTAAGGCCAGCCATTCTGCTTCATCCATGCAGGTGGAATCTCCTGAGTAAAATAGGACCATTTATTCCATGCCTATATTTAATTATCTTTTCTGATTATGGATCCTTCACTTTAGTCAGAAAGTTTTTTCTGAGCAAAAACCTTCTCCCATGTTAACTTACCAATATATACAGGTATACCTCTGGCTGTGTAGAATAGCTATTCATAATTCTAAAACTGTTTACTGATCTCATAAATATAACAAAATTGGCCTTCATTAATAAGTCACCTTTTACTTTTCACTTTCCATTTCATTTATTTGCTTGGTTTAGAAATGGAAACTGTCCTTTTGTTTAGCGTTGTCTCTCATCTAATAAAATAGGTAGGTAGGTAGATGCATCTGGGAAAAAGAAATTTAACTTAAACCTCTGTATCCCGCTGAAGAGGAAGAATAAATTTTACTGAACTAACTGGAAATGCTTGTAGTCTGTGGTTGCTCTGTGCCTTCAATAGTACAGTATGTGTGAGAGCCTATGGCATGTCCTATGTGACTTTTCAGTGGCAGAATCAGTTGCAGGCTTGTATCTCCACCTCTGTGAGGCACAAGCCCCATGACAGAGAACGACGTTAAAATCCCTAAACCTGAATAGGAGGACAGAATGTGTGATATGCTCCAAATTGCCATTTCGGGTGTGTTGGGGGCAAACAAAGCGGCCAGCCTGAGGTGGGACCCTCCTGGGTGGTTAGTTGTGCGCTGCTGACTGTGTGTCACCCAAGACAGAGACAAAGGGAGGGAAGGGACCGTCCTCCTTTTGACTTTCCTCCAGGCGCACACCACTTGCCACCACAACATGTTCTGGTTCACTATTACGTCTGATTGCATCAGATTCAGGAATACATCTCTCTGACACCTAGCTGTTACTGCTTTCGGTGCTTGGATGAGAAAAAGAACCAAATGTCATTATGTGCTTAAGAGGATAAAACATGAGAGTGTATCTTTCTTCCCCTTCGTTTATTCTGTTGCATGCATTTGCCAATCTTTCCAGTCTCTATGTAGTTCAGAGAGGCTTTGAATTCCTAACAGCCTCAAAGTTCACTGTATTATAGTATGTGCTACAGCAGCAGAATACAAGACACTGCTTTTTGTATGTCTGCGATTTGCATTATTTTTTTTGCTCATAATCGGTCTACTTCCTCTTGCCACCAAAGCAAAGCCCTTCCTCTTTGTTTCCTCTGCTTTTGCTTTCAGTTTTTCTTGAATTTGTCATGGAAATAGGAAAGTGGGAGAGATTTATAAGGTACTTGGAGGATCTTAAATCCCCGCAGCTCTTATCAGAGCTCTGTGGAAGGGCTGCCAGCTACATTCTTCACCCTCCTCTGCTGTGCCAGGCTCTTCTTCCTCCCTCTTCCTTGACCCAGCTTCCTTATTATTATAGCTTCCTTCCTCTTCCCTTCCCTATCAGTTTGGAGCAGAGCCCCAGCATGTATCATTACCTTAGACATGCCTCAAGGGAGAAAGTCCCAAAGTTGCCACTCTTCTTTACAAGGCCTAGCTGGCCGCCTCCCTTACTATTCTTTTTTTTTTCCCCCTACTTGTTAGCATAGAAAGGTCAGGACCTTGTCCTCTGAGCTTTCCTGAACTTTTAGTGCTAGCCATAAGTTCATTTCACTATGAGAGAACGTCAGAGTCTATTTAAGTCAGTGGAAAGACTCCCAGTGATTTCAGAGAGGTTTGAATAATGACCGTGAGGCCACAGGATGGATTATGTTGGTCAGAATTTCTTTCTGTACCAACCCTATCTAGCAAGCCAGAGGAATGCCATGGCTCACCTTAATTCCTCAGAAATCCCCCAGAACACTTTCTTGCTTTTATAGTCAGTCATAAGTACAGCAACAGTGAAGAGCTATTTCTCATCTTGTGTCTTGAGAGACAGTAATGTTAAGAATTTTAAGAATTTAAAAAAGTGCCCAACTTTTTTTCACAAACACAGTGACCGACTGATTCATACAATCCATCTGCACTTTTACAATGATGTCTCATGTACCAAATATTTCCAGGCTATGCAACTTTATTTTTCATCAAGAAAACACTCATTCTCACTTTTTACTGATATTTAGCAAAATTTTTCCAGCATTACTTTATCCATATCATATTGAGGTTAATATTGACTATGGTTACATTACCACTCAGCCAAGCCTTTACAAAGTTTGATGTATTTAGCACTTTTAATTGTAGATTATAGTTAGTTCCAGCCTTCTGACCATTTCTGTTACTCTTCACTGAACCTCTTTTTCATTTAGTAATGTTTTTCTGCTTATTGAAATTAATTTTAAAACTCTCAACCTATTAGCCAAGTTGTTGCATTGAAATTTCAACGTTTGACTGGTAAATTTGCACAACAAGGTGGGCATCTTACTTTAATGTTTTTAATTAAGTATTGAAGAAATTACTTTACAAAGCTCGTGGCTCCTAATTTTCTTCTGGCATATATCTCCTAACTTTGCGCACCTGTGTATTCGTGGGTTCTTGGCTTAATTTCCACAACAAGATCTTTCCTCTGTAAATGTTTTTGCCAGCTAACTTCTGACCTTGAGATGCGATTTTGCAATTTTTCCAGCCCTTAAGACTAAATCAGAATATCCTCTGGGGTCTTTTAATTCTTCTTAATAACTAGGATCTTATATGGTTTTAAATACTTGTGTGTCATGTGCTGAATCTGTGCTTTAAAGTTATGTCAAATGAACATAGTACAAAACCTATGCAAGTTGACCCACAAATTATATTTTGTTGGTTAATACTTAAAATCTTTCCTCTCACTTTATTATGATTTCTCAACTGTGGAGTTTTTCTTCTTCTGTATCTCTGCCAACTTATATGTTCGAAGTAATTTAGTTCAGAAAAAAAATCAGCATTATCCTTCATCAAGGCAAAAAGGGGTGCCTGCAATAATGGTAATTTTGCTATTTTAGACAGCCAGAAGTCACACAGTCAAAGAATTGTAATGTGCGACAGATAAGCCGTTTGTTCAGCGTTGACCATGAATTGGACAGACGCAATCACTCATGTCAAAACCAAATTGTCAAATAATTTATCATACCTGGTTTAGATTCCAAGATAATTGTAAAGAGAATGGGACAAAGGAGATCGATAATCAAACATTTTGGAGAGATCTCTGATGTTATCTCATTCAGAAAAGCAAGTGGTGAACTGTCCCCTCTGCTTCTCAATTTCAGATTTGGATGAGATTCCTGCAGGTCTGACAGGTGGGTTTGTTTGGTTGGTTTTTAATGTCTTTCTTTAAGACATACTGAGACCTGAGATCTGTATCATTGGAAGTTGAGAAATGTCACCAAATAACTTCTGCCATCGTTGTCTTGCACTGGGTAAGAAAGCAACTCTATGGAGCCTAATAGAAAGGAGAGCACTTGGCCCACCATTTCCATCTAGATTTGTCTGGGAATGAATTTGGCCTCTTATTCTCATGAGAAGCTGCTAATGTAATGCTCTCTGGAGGATGCTGTGTGATAATAACAAGATTGTGTGGACATTTTCTTAATCAAAAATGCATGACTAAAAGTTGGCAAAAACCTTACTGTAGTTTGGATCATAGAATAATAGAACAGCCCAAGCTGGAAGAGACCTCAAAAGATGCTCTGATCCAACCTTTGATGGAAAAGGGAGCCTGGATGAGATTATCTAGCACCCTCTCCGGTCGTGCCTTGAAAACCTCCAATATGGGTCCTCCACCAATTCCCTGGGGAGGTTGTTCCAGTGAATGATTGTTCTTACTGTAAAAAATTTCTTTCTTATACCAAGATGAAACCTCTTCTGGTACAACTTGTACCTGTTGCCCTTTGTCCTCTCCATGTGGCTCCTTGTGAAAAGAGAGTCTCCAGCCTCTTTGTAGCCACCCTGTAAGTACTGGAAAACTGTGATGAGGTCCCCCCAAGTCTCCTTTTCTCCAGGGAGAAAAGACCCAACTCCTTCAGTCTTTGTCCTCATAGGGCAGGTTCTCCAGCCCTTGAATCATCTTTGTGGTCCTCCTTTGGACTCTCTCCAGGCTGTGCGTGTCTCTTTTTTGTATTGTGGAGACCAAAACTAGACACAATACTCCTGATGCAGTCTGACAAGTCCAGAGTGGAGTGGGATGATCACCTCCTATATCTGCTAATAATGTCCTTGTTTAATCCAGAAGGATTAAATGGGCTTGGGATCTAATTTGCATCTGTTGTTACAGCAACACACTGCTGACTCATGTCCAGCTTGTTGTCCTCCAGGACCCCTAGGTCCCTTTCAGCAAGGCTGCTCCCCAGCTACATGGATCCTAGCCTGTACGGGGCTCTTTGGTTATGTTGTCCCAGGTGCCAGAGCTTGCACTTGTTTTTGTTAAACTCCATACAGTTCTTGCTTGTCCACTCTTCCAGCCTGTCCAGGTCTCTGTGTAAGATGGCTCGCTCTTCTGATGTGTCCACCTCATGACCCAGTTTAGTGTCATCAGCAAACTTGGTGAGGGTAATTTCAATCCCATTTATGAAGGTGTTCAACAGCGTGAGACCCAGTATTGATCCCTGGGGGACCCTACGTGTGACAGGCTGCCAGCCTGAGTGAAAAACCATTGATCATCAGGTTATCAGAGTAAGAACAGATTCCCTAAAATCTGTCTCTGTCACTCTACCCTATCACGGTTTTATGAAATGTTAGATCTTGCCTTATGAAGGTGGAGGAAGGTTCCTTCTTACTTTTCCTCATCAGCAATTTGCCTTCCTTAATTTAGGGCAACTTCATTTGTGAGATTTGTTTGGGAGTAAGGAGCGTACTTGGCAGTCTCTCATTATTTTAGTGAGGAGTTTTATTTGTTTGTTTGTTTAATCTGCTCATCAAGATCCCTGTTGGATATCTTTTAAGTAGTAGCCTTGGGTCTGGATATGGCTGTGAAAATCAACATTTGGAGAAAATGTCCCTGCTAAAGATATTGCTTTAAAACTGAGAAGCTAAATTGCCATCTTTCTTGGAGCCCAAATGTTCTGACAATATGTGTGTAGTGGCCTGTAGCAGTTTTTATAAGGGAGAAGAGACACTACTGAAACATGCAAAGGAGGTGATTAAAATTGTTTCAATGCTATGAAAGCCAGGAGATATTCAAAAGCTGAACAACCTGAATGATCAGACCAGGTGGTTTACTTATAGGCAGAAGGTAAAAGGATATGCAGGATTTTTTGCCTGTGTCCTGTTTGAAACTGTCTTCTTGAAAAATGATGAACAGATTACACGGGGAAAGAAATGGAGGGATGGAGATGTGAACTGAATGAAAAATAAAAAGTTATTGTCTGGAGTTAAAAAATAAATATTTTCTGCAGAGAAGTTCGTTGATTGTACTTCTTACTTGGTGCTCCACAGGTTGTTGATGTTCATAGAAGTCACTACTGATTTTAAATAAAATCTATAAAACAGCATCTTACGCAGTTTTGTCCATTTTGTTTCAAAAGTTGTTGAGCAAAGGCACCTTTGGAGACCACGCCATTAAATATGATTCAACAAGACTATTCTAGGCATTGAATTTAACCTGTTGGCTCATAACCTATCTTTTATCAAATTTCTGTTGTAATTTAAGCCAGGTAAAGGCTGTTCTCTAACAAATGCAATGTTAAATATTGCTGAAGCATATCCTTATTTGTGTTGGCTAGTGGCACAGTTGCAAATAACCTTCAGAAATGTATTTAAGAGTTACTCTCCTTTTACTACATTGAAACTCAACTAAATCTTCCTAACTACAAAGTATTAGAATGCTGCCTGCCCTTATCACTAGAAGGAGACCCAGGAAGTCGGAATGATACATATTGGCTTTTTAACACTTTCCATTATTAACATTCTTGCAGCTTTTTCTGTGAGACATTTTTCTTTTCATATGATTTGCAGGAGGATTTTGAGGAGAAGGAGCACTTACAGTTAATGAAATATTTCTTTGTCCTGTTAAATTCTGGCAAACTTCTGCTGAGATGTAAATCCTTGATATTGCCGTTTCCCTTCTTTCACCCAAGCACTACAAGAAAAAACTATGACAGCAAGCTGAAATATTCACAAACCATGAAGCTTTGTGGCTGGGCTGGTTCAGAAGCCAAAGCAGAAAACAGTTTTCTTTTTAATGCAATCCATGTGATGCTAAAATACACTGTTAAAACAGTGGAATCATAGAATCATAGAATGGTAGGGGTTGGAAGGGACCTCTAGAGATCATCTAGTGGAGGGAGATATATCTCCAGACCTGCTGCAAGACCCCCCAAAATCCATGTGTTTCCCTGCAGTATTATATAGAGGGAGGAGGAAAGAAGAAAACCCAAGTTCTTCTTAACTATCTCCCAGGCCCATGTATGGGCAGACTAGCTAATTACAATCCCCATTTCATCATATGAAGCTATACGGGTATGGAGAAGGGAAGGAAGAAAAGAAAGTTACGGCAACATACTCTAGAAGTGTCTCAAAATTTAGCAGCTATGTTTGTCTGTTACATATCCTTCCCCTTCACTATTGCTAGGAGCCTCAGTGATTCACTAGGGCTGCATTGCCCCAGGTGCTATCTAAACACAGAACGGAAAGACGGTCCCTGTCCCAGTTTACAATCACAGCATAAAAGTAAAAGGAGCAAGCAAGAAGCCATATCCTTAAAATAAATTTGTGTTTTCTGAGTTGAAATGTGGAAATGTTAAGTGAACTTTTCCTGCAAAACCGGCTTCTGGACATCTCAGCGGGCACTCGTGTACTAGGATTGGGCATATACCCCAAACACAGGTTTAATACACAAAGCAGTGTTAAAGGTAGTATTTCCTAACCTTTTCATGTTTAACATTTCAAACCGTAGCTCAGGTTTAACACAGGCAGTTAAAAATATGCAAATAAATGTATATGTACAATTCTAATAGAAAATGAAACTAAAGGCATTGTTTTCATAATGAATTGTGGTCACCACTTGTCTTCTGGAAAAAAAAAGCTTCTCAGCTATATTCACAGATTTCAGCAGCCATCGTGGGATTTTGTAGCCCAAGCCTTAAATTCCACTATCAAGCCATGCACAAAAGATCTCGTGAAAGAAGTGCAATTTAATGAATGGGATTTCTAAAGACACCAACTTAAAATGAAGTTGAGTGATTAACCAAATGTATCCACTCTGAAGATTTCAAATCTGTCTAGTAGCATAGAAGGAAATGCGATACAATCTATTTTACATGGAAGTTGGAACAATTTCTGACAACAGAGTATTCTCCAGGGCACTCCATTCCCTGGGAAAACTGTGGAACAAGTCCTCTTGAAAGACATTTCTGGGCACATGAAGGAGAAGGAAGTGATTGGCAACAGCCAGCATGGATTTGCCAGAGAATAATCGTGCCTGACCAACCTGACTGACTTCTATGTTAAAATTACTTGTTTTGTGGACCAAGGAGAGCAGCGGTTGTCATTTATCTTGACGTTAGCAAGGCTTCCAACAGCATCTCCTGCAATATTCTTGTAACTAAGCTGGGACATTACAGTGTGGATGGGTGGACAGCTAGTTGGTTAAGAAGCAGTCGAATGGTTGGGCTCAAAGTACAGTGATTAATGGAACGTGTTTACCTGGAGGCTGGTGACAGTGGAGCACCACAGGGGTCTGCCTTGGGACCTGTTCTGTTTAACATCACCAGAGCAGCCCAGTCTGACCTCAGCGCTGAGCCTGCTGCAGCTCAGCAGCATCAGGGACCTCCTGAGCATTTTTATGGTATATCCTTTGTACAACTGTGAATGCCTGCATTTTGGAAACAATATTTTTAGAAATAATAGTAGGTTTTTGCTTTTGAAAGCCTGTTCTTATCACGTAAGTAATCTTTAAACTACTTATAGGAGGCACCGGACACCACTCAGCTCTATTAAGGCTGAACAATATGTTACTTACACCGGAAAACTTTAATCTAGTGTGGACTCTAAACAGGTGTTAGAAACGAGTTTTGATTTTTTTAATTTAAGAAAAAAGAAAACAAAATCAAAGTGAAGTAGTAATAGATCTATTTACTAATAAAAAAAACCCTGCTAAGTGGCAACTCTCCTCACTAGACATTGAATTATTTGCCAGAATGAGCGCTGAGTCAGAAAAAGTCATTGTGAAACCAGCTGAACACAAAAAGCCAAATTCAGCATTCAAATGCATTCACACAGCTATCATTGACTGGGAACAGGATTGGCTCAGAGCATGGAAATGCATAAGCATTTGCCAAGCAAAGAAAAACTGAGCCAAATTTCAGAAACCACATCACAGGAACATTTCCCTACCGTGCCTGTGGTTGTGGTCTGGTGGTCTGCTGAAGTGAGGGAGAATGGAGAAGCATGAAATCAGCCAGAGAGATGTGTCTGCAGGCACCGAACAGCAAGAGGGTTGCAGTGTAGTGGCAAGGTGCCTCACTGACTGTAACTCGTTCTTGAAAAACCGAAACTGCACTGGAAAAAAAAAGTTTATTAATTCTTCACAGCCATTTAAAGAATGATGGATGAGCGTGCTTTGTGGAAGTGATACCCTGCTTGTTGAATCATAGATGTGTTCCTCCTAAACAGGCATTTTGCTTCACTGTGTTGTTTTTTCCTCTGTGCATGCGTGACAATAGGTAACTCGGTGTTATGGGAAGAGTCATTCTATAGACCTGTTTTCCCTATGTTACTGAAGGATGGTTAAAATGGCTTTATTAACAATAAGCAAATGAAACTAATTTTACATGAAAATATAACTTACTGTGTGGTGAATTAACAGTTATTTAATATATTTTTAAGATAGAGTTGGTGGTATTAGTGTCCCTGTATGAAATGTATCGGGCTGTACAAAGAAGGGGGGGTGCGGGGGTGTGGGGGAGAAAGCCAACAAAGCCTGAATTTGCCTAGACCTTCAGGACAAAACAGTAAATCTAAACCAGTTATTTAGCTACTGAATATTTGATTAAGATTTTTGGGGCTGGTGGAGGAGAATCCTGAAATAAATTCTTATTCTTAAAAATTACTAAATGATTACTAGACAAGATGGAGTTAATTTCATTCATACTCCTACAGTTTTTTCTAGGCTGCAAAATCTTTTTCAGTTATTTTCAGTAAGTAATAAAAGCTAGTTCAGATAGTAATAAAAGCTTTTGTTCTCAGTGCTTCTGAGCAGACATGCAGATAGCACTTAGCAAGTCTAATGGGCCTGGGGTGATGGTGCTGCATTGATAGCTGAGCTGCATTTCAGTGCAGTCCACAGCTCTGAGGAGTGGCTTCCTTTTCTTGCTGTTTTTTTTCTGTGGGGAAAAAACCAAAGAGTCAGCAACGTGAGTCTGTGTTAAGCTGCTAAACTTTATTATCTACCCAAACAATAAAGAAGGTTATTCACCGAAATGAAGCCGTTCACAATGTATATGCTCAGTGTCTTCTCTAGATGCAGGGTACCCACAATGGAAACTTGGTCCCAGGAACTTGGGGCAGGATCCCTGCCTACCTGGCAGGGCTGGAGGGTTTCTCCCTTGGTAATGATGAACTCTGCCTAATGATGTACACAATACAGCAAACATCATACAGTCATCTATACTGATGCCAACACCTGTGGCTGCTGATCTGGGCACAAACAGTAGTCATTAGACCCATGCTGACTATGCATGTGCTGAGTAGATTACCAGCGAGAGCGACAGCAGCTGCTCTATCTAGTGGTACAATGATGTGATGGTGGCAGAAATACTTAGGAAGAAATAGGTGTTTCCATTGCTTTAGGCTTTTCCTTCAGCACGGCACCACGCTGCCCCATGTTCCTAGTCCCGCACTATGAAAGTACACTGAAGATTTTTTTATTTTCCATTATATGTATCAAAACGAATGCTTACACCATTAATATATAATAGCATAACCTCCTCTGCCGTGAAATAGTCAGCTCTATGCCTGACTGGTGTGAAGAACAGAAAACCACGGTTCATGGAAGAAAACAAGCAGGCAGCTCTACAGGATGCAGTGAGCTATATGAACCTCTGCCAGATCAGAGAGACTGAGCGCACGAGCCGGCCGTGAAGCTCTCACTTCTTCCACCAAGGAGGACAGCGCTTGGCCCATGCTGCATATTGCTGTGTGTGTTTAACATGTTAAGGGGTCATGCTGATACCTTACACAGCACTTTGCTATGTGCACTGTGTCTGTGTAGTGGGTTTAGTAAAAAGTCATAGCATCCTTGCCTCTGCTGAGGCTGCTTTTCTGTCCCATAGTACAACTTCCATTGTAAAGATATAAACAAATGGGAAACATAGAAGTTGACAAGGCTGCGTGTTTGCTTTTAAAAACCACTAGCATATTACAGATATGTATAATAAAATAAAATTTAAGAAAATACTTTTTCCTTGCTAACTAAAAAAGCTATACAGATACTGCAATTACAGGTTGGTCGTCTCCAGCACAGCTTTTTGATGGTCTTTTCTACACTTGCCTTATTTTCACATGTTGATTCTAGCTAACATTTCCTCTTAATTCTGAGCATTGTTCAGCACAATTGTGACCCTTAGGGAACAGCCAGCCCTCACTGCTTCCCGACAGTGTCTTCAGAGGGCAAAGAGAACAAAATATGAATTATGGCTACACAGTGATTTCTCAATACATTTTAATGGCAAGACTGGATATGAAGAAAGCACAATCTATGGCCTGAGTGACAGGCTATCAGTGGTTGCATCAAGGACGGGAAAGGCAGGGACGCTGTGCTTGTCCTTGAATGGCGAGGTCGTTTCTTGCCACATGGATTTTGCTGTGGTTGCTGCAAGAAACCAAGGGCTTGAAATAAACCCCCCCTGAAACTGGTTATTTAAAGCTATAATGGTGACTTCTTTAATGCAACAAGCCACGCTTTGGTTCTCCTGTTCATTTTGATCACATTATAAGTGACTTGACTAACTTCATCGAGGCCATGTATGGGAGAAGGTTCCACTAGCAGGAGAAGGGGAATGGTCCTTCAAGCTCCCTCCGAGTGCTCCTTCAGAGTGAGGACAATAAAATGCTAAGGCCAGAGTTTTCAAAAAAAGATAGTTGATTTTTGGGGTGCTTAAGTATTTTTCAGGGAACTTTGGTGGGTCTTGCTTTCTAAGAAGCACTATGTATCCATGCCCTGCAGCTCCCTGAGTATCTTCTTTGAACACTGCCACCAACCACCGCTGAAAAATCTCAGGCTACCTATTTGCAGTCCTGTTTCCCAATAATACTGGCATCAGCTGTGGGTGATGAGAGAAGCCTCCCAAAACTAATTAAAAGAGCCGTTGCAGCATCACAAGAAAAAACATCCTTTGTGAATAAATCACTCCAACTTCTGTTTGTACACCCTTCCTCTCCAACTAATGGCATCTGTTCTATGAGTGTGCCAGTATATCCTGTGGTGATTGTCCATAACAGCAGGAAATTGGAAGTTGAAAATTCTATTTAAGGAAGCTGAATAAAGAGTTTGCATTCTAGTTTGACTATTTTTGAAAGTAAACCCACAGTTTAGGGATGCCAGAAAGCAAAGTAAAACCTGCAGCCCCTTGCAGACCTAGAACAGATGCCTTTGGCTGGAGTAGGAGGGAAGAAAGACAGAGAAAGACCAGCATGAAAGACCAGGAGAGAAAGAGAAAAAGGTTTAGGGGAGCTACGAAGAAAGAGGTAAGATGAAGACAGGGCTACAATGAAATTGAAGTTGGCATTATAAGTAAATAATGGCATCATTTTCCTGGTAGTGCAAAGCTGTGAGCCTGCTGATAGAGTGAACTCGTTGCTTCGTCCCATCTGCACATGATGATGGAAACTGTATTGCTGGATGGAACATTCCTGAATATATTCATGCTATAAACTGTTCATAGATTAGCGTATGCTGTCACAGAAACACTTGAATTAGAGAAGGAAATGACCTGTCATACCAACTTTGCAAGTGTCCTTAATGGCCTCTTGCAGATCTACTGCATGCAAGTAAGTGACTGACCCAACAGTGTTCTCAGATGTGCAAAATCTTATCTGCAAGCATAGATTCTGCTTGTGCCTACAGGCAGTGTACTCAATTTACAGCCAAAGCTGAAAGCCCTCTGTCCTCATGTCTGTCAAGGATTTTTCCCCTGCAAAATATTACAGGAGGTTTTTCTAGTGTATGCTTGTTTTCTTTTCTTTTTGATGTGGCAGAAGCAATAACCTTTGGGAGAGTCCAGGTAATCAGATTTACATTTTGTTTAGGCAGTCTCACTGTTCCTATCTGGAAAATAACTCCCAATACAGTTTTATACTCCGTTATAATAGTATCTGATCCTCTTTCATGCTAAACAATAACAACAAAGAAGTTCCTGAAGGAGTTCAGAGAGTCCGTGGCATTTTCTTTTCTTCGGTATTTTTCTTTTTCAGTGTAGGTCTTTGCTTGGGCTGTGTGATTTTTAACTTTTGAGATTCTAATAATTTGGTTTACCGATGTTTTTCTTCAGATTCCTGCAATTCATGTTTGGGGCAGGGGCAGGGGGTTAATGTTCCTCACTACAAACCAGGGTGGTTCTTACATGGAGCAGAGAGTGTCTTCTGCTTAAGGTTTTACTGTGTTTCCTAAAGAAACTCAGATTATAATCTCTTCTGATTTTTCTTCTTTTACCATAGCTGGATCCCTTCTGTGAGGGATGCTTTGTCCCCATACTCTCACAAGCTTCATCCTGTGCTTTTCAGCTTGGCGCTGCTATAAAACAGGTTTCTCCATAGTGGATATGTTACCCTTTAAATATTTGCATACACCTAGTACCTCTCTTCAAAAGTGCCACACTGCCAGTATTGAGCTTTTTCAGTTTAATAGTTTGCCATGACTTTCTCAACCTTCAAGGTTTACCTGTGTTAACTCTGTAAACTCACTGATTTGTATCCTTCTTGTATTACTATTGGGTATCCTACTGGGTAAATCTGAAGGCATATAGAACTGTAAATCTCAAACCTGATAAAGGCAGAAAGCTTACTTTGTTTAAAGTATTTCCATTAATGAAAACTGCTAAGTGGAAGTGGAGTATAAACCAGCTAGTTTATAAAATAATAAAGTCAGTTCTTTTTTGATGATTCTAGAGGTCTAAGCATAACAAAAAAGGCAAAAATACATTCTTTAATTGAGAAGCTGCTAACTAGCAGAATAAACGGTAGAGATTCAGAAAGGATTAGTGGCAGACTGGATAGAAGGCATGTATGCAATCTAGAATTATTTTATTTCTTTCCTTGGTTTTGCTTGTTTTACACTGGTAAATTACTTCATTAGAAGTCATCCTTCATTTATAATATTTTAAGTGATGGGAGGCTCTGGCTGAAATAAATATTCAAAATCTCCATAAGTATGAATCACATAACCAAGAGTCAAAAGAAAATAAAAACTGAATTACCTGGGCTGTGGTCCATGTTAAGACATGGACTCATAGACTTCATGTTAAATAGCTTTTCTGCTGGACGTCTTTTGGTATGTAACTGCTTAGCCCTTTCCCCTGACAGACTGTCTGCAACAAAAGTGTGCAAGTGCTCAGAGACTTCTGCAGCAGTCACTAGCCTTTGCTTCATCTCTGTCTACATCTGGGTCATGAATTTCCACATCATCAGTGCTGAGAATGAAAGTGCAATTAACAATTAATGAAAACGTTCTGTTTAGTGAACTCAAAGGAATCTCATAAAATTGTTTCCAGTCCTACCTGGGCTCTTAGTGATGGAGTATAGAGAAGTGTTAATCTGTTGGCTACGTGAAACACACTGCTGTGTGGAATTGGACAACGCAAAACCATCTTGCTTGGTATTTGTGAGTTGTCATTGGCAATGAGGACTGTAAAGTGCCCTGCAGATGTATTGAACATGCTTTGGAACAACGTTAACATAACAATGGGAAATAATCCATCTGTTAACAAAATGTAGTTTTTATTCTGGGGAAATTAATGTCAAAATTCCTTGGTTGAGTGTGGACACCTTTTCCTATATTACAACAGATTATTGCAACTAATGATTTTGAAAGTTTTTGGGGGGCAGTAAGTGGCAAATTTGATTGTCTAAAAATGGCATTTAGTGAGATGTCCTCAGGCACAGTATGTGGTATCCAGCTGCTCCAGAACGGTGTTGGCAACCTGTTTGTCCTGTGTCACATCTGCGAAACACATGTGCCTGTCTCAAATGCCCTAGAGCATCTCAAATGGCACTAGATGCCTGTTTTAGTCCACGGAATCAAGCCTTCTGTGTTTCTTTGAGGTGAGCTTAAATTGCAAGTGGGCTTAAGATGACCTAGTGAACTTAAAAGCAAGTCTTGCCAGAAAGCTCAGCATCTCCTGTATTTCTGTGATTTTCTCCCAGTCCCACGGATATGTCTTGGATATCCTAAGTGCACCAAGTGGCACTAGCCATCTGTAAATTTAGGCAGTCCCGCAGCCTGCAATTCATGCAACTAAATTCCATCCTTCACATCTACTTAATTCCTGCCTGTTTAGGCTCCTACATTGTGTCTGAAACAGTACCTGCCATTGAATTCTAACATGTTAATTCAGTCTATTTGCTTTTCACGAATACACTCGGCCCCCTTATACTTTGAGGCACCTCATGCAGAAATGAATTACAGAGTGAAGCCAGCGCCCCCCTAGAAGTTAAACAACTGAAAATTAAAGACAATTAACTCATTTTATTTATGTTTTAAATAAAATACAAGAGCTCATGATTTCTTATGGGAGGATCAATTTAGCCTGAGCAGTCTCTTTCTTAATGTGCTTTCTAGCAAAGAAAAGACTTGCTGTCATAGCTTTTCCTCCAAGTGACATCTCTATTGGAGTCTGTTATTCTTAGCAATTTTGAATTTTCCCAGGTAAAGTGACAATTCATGATTTTGAAGTGGTGTTAACACTCAGATTAGAACCCATAGTTTTTGTTTTCCAGGGAAGCCAAAAAAAAACCCCATCCAAAACAAATAGACAGATAGTTTTCTATATCAAGAAAATACTCCTTCATAGATGACAGGAAAAAGAGGCATAGGTGTTTGACATATTAGAAGCTGACTGTAGTTATAATTCAAAGAATGAATGCACAAGGTAGAAATGTGATACTTGTCAGGTTCCCAAAATAAAAACATATTTCAAAGCTGCACAGTTCAACTCACCTTAAAGAACTATTTACCCAGCTCTAGGAAGAGCTCTGGTTCAATGCACACCAAAATGTTGGGACTTTCATGGCGGAAACACAGAACTTAGTTGGATCCTCTCAAGGACAAACCTGGGCAAGAGCTTTAGGATGTGTCACTGGAAACAATGGGATAATATTGTAGCAAAAAATTAAGAACTAATTTTGTTCCATGATGTATTTATGTAAATTTGACTGTTACTATGAACCAAAGAGTGACTGGTGCTTGAAAACTGGGCACCATACTGCTTCCACTGAGGTCCCTGAGCTGTGTCATGAGTGGGCCACAAGAGGTATTCGGTAAGAATAAACCCATGGCCTGCAGCTGCCACCCAGAAGAAGTAGGGTCAACAGGGAGAGTTAGTGGTGGCTAGAAGGACCAGTCAAGGAGACAGGTATCTCCAAAATGAAATCATAGTGCTCGGGTGGCAAACTGCTTCAATGCAGCTCTCCCTTACTAAAATTCCTGGTGCTCAGATAGAAATTCTAGCTGCTGATGATGCCAAGTTATCGAAAAGATAAATAAACTATTCTTTGTAAAGTAAGATTATCTTATCCCTCAGTTTTTCTCACCTTTTTGCTTATGATTCGTTCTCCATCCAAAAGTCTGACAACCTTTCTCAGCAGAGCAGTCTTTTGTTCTGGATGTTGTCCCGCTGAAACTCAGTAGAGTTCCTGGGCAAAAAGTAGCTATTCATTTCACTAAAATAATCTAGAAGATGAAGAGTACTTGTGCAGCAGGCTATGTCTCCACAACTATCATTGAGACAGCAGCATATGCAGCAATTTGACTGCGACATCAAAACCACACGCCCTGCGCACTCAGGCGGGTGACATTGTTAGACTGATACTGCCCAGCTTCTGACAATTTTCCAGCTTGTGCAGCTGTTGGGAACATATGGACCTTAATGTTTCTGTAGTTAGCAATTGTTCCTCTTACTTTTTCTTATGTATACACTCACATCCCACAGCCTGGCTCTACTGAACACCCTGAACATTAAAATACCAGATTTGCTTTCAGAACAACATAGTAATGGATTCAATTCACCTTAATTATTGAATAGCTTCATTGCCTTGGAACAAATCTGAATGTATTGCCAGGTCTGTGATCTGCTTATTTTCTACTTGCAACGATTTTCTTTGTGAGTGCATTTAGCTAGGAGAATCTGCAAATCTGAGCTAAGGCACAAGTTTCTTCTTCCTGATTATTTTGAACATTTTACAGGCATGGAAACACGTTGCATTTTAGCTGGCCACAGTAATTTCTGTCGAAAGGTAGGTGCTGCAAATTTCAGTGCTAATTAAACAGAATTTTTGCAGCAGGAGAAAGTGATATGCCCTGTTCTTCCAAATACGGTTTCAGTCCAATCTGTCTTTTTAATTGGACTCAACAGATTATTAAATGATTCAAATAAATAATGGAAGAAAACTTCAACTAAAATCCTGCTGAAGGGGAAACTGCTTTTTATTAAAATGGTTTCATATTACTTTTTCCTGCATTCTGACAAATATATAGCCATCAATATTCTTGCCTCAGTATATGACAGAAATTGTTCAGATTAATAGCTGGCTACTTGGGTCTCGATATGAATTTCTATTAAAAATGTTGATAAAATTGCCATCACATTTTTAAATGGGCAGACCATGAACAACTGCATTACCCTGCAGCATTATTTAATAATTCAGCAAATACAAATACATAGCAATCTTGAGAATTTTAGTAATTAAACGCCAAAGGGAAGCACATGCATAAACTAGCTCTTTTCTCATGCCCTCACTCAAGGTGGAAAGAAAATTCAACAATCTTACCTTTCAGCAAATTATGCTTTGGAGGAAAGAACACTAAGGAACAGAAATTGAAGGTTAATCCTTCAATAGCCAAGTTATTTTGAAAACCATCTGAGAGGAATTCATATGCCTCTACTTGTGTTTACAACCGGAGGAAAAGTTGGGAGTAAGGCAACCAGCTCCTAGAATCACATAGAGAATCACTGTTAGGAAATGCCCCGTGTCCAAGAAAATGGAGTTTTCTTACAATTGCTCTCAGAAAGTAAAACAGTGTTCATTTTAAACTATTGGTACTAAGATATGGCAATAAGATACGGATCTGTTGATAATTTGCCAAATCACATTAGTGCATTCACCTGTGCAAAAGCACAGCCTTGGAAGCAATTCTTGGGTAGCAATCCGGAGCATGGGAAGGGCTAATTGACGGGAGAAAATAGATCAGGGGATAACTGGAAGACTGGTGGACCTTCAGCTTTGGGAGAAGGCATTGAGACTGATAAGAGTCCCTATGGACTTGAGTATCCTTCCCTGTTTAGTTATCACAATCCCCGAATGGTTTTCTTGTTCTCCTTTCACCTCCAGAAAAAAGTTTGTGCTTGCTTACCAGATACTAATTATTCTGATTTTTCTAGTTGTGAGTTTTAAGGCAGGCTGTCTGTCCCAGATACGGTAGATACAACCGGTGCCACAGAAATTTTTATGTTGAAAAAAGTTGAATCTGTCATTTAATCCTTTCATAAAGTTTCATAGATATATCTTCCCTCCATAAGTTGCCAGAGGTGGTTCGTGTAGACTACAACCCTGCCTGACAAAAAGAGAATAGTTTCCAAAAGCTGGGGAAAAAAGGCAACCAAATGAACAACACAAAGGTCTACCCAAATCATTACCGCCATGGCACTGCATATGTGCACTTCATGAGTTTGCATAAAATTCATAAAGGAGCTACACTTCTAACTGATTGTATCCAACCACTAAATCTTACATTAATGGGTTACTTTTCAAAGTAAGTCCTTACAGCTGAGATAATTCCCATTTCCTACATTTATCTGCTGCTCCACCCTGAGCCATGATTCAAAGTCCAAGTTGTTTGGATATTCAATCTGATTTTGGGAATTATGTTAATCTGGCAAAGTTCTTAATACTGAGCAGGGAACACTGCTCATATGAAACCAAACAGAGAACAAAGTAAAAAGACAAACAAACAAAATAAAAAAAAAATATGAAAAGGCAAACTGAAAATCTAAGTGTGATGATCACAATGAAACAAATACCTCAGTCTGGTTGTTTTGGGAATAAAATCAGACTACATTTGCAGAAATATAATCCATATTGAAGCATTAATCATATCACTGTCTGTTTTGTGTCGTTAATATTTCACACATGCATTTTTCTTCCATGAAAATCCCTCACACTCCTGTGGGATGTACCACTGTTAAGTGCAATTCTGTGTAGATGTGTCTTTCCAGCTACTGGGAATTGTAAAATATCACAGCATCTTTTCTAAAGAGATATTAGTTTACTAGAAATTGCTATGGCAAAGTGTGCTTTGAAAAAGTTTGTGCACATCCATCATGCAGTGCATGGCTTTCAATAAGAGGTTTTCATCTTTATGGGATGCATTTCTTTTTCAAATTGTTTCATCTTCTTTGATTTGATGTTTAAAAATCACTCATGACTTTGGCAATATTTCTTTATGCTGTTCACTTCATGGAAATTAATCTCCACAGCCTTCAAAGACGACACAAGAAGCAGACATCTCTGATTTTCCTGTGACTATATTTCAGCTCTTCCCACTACAATGAAGGAGTAGACCTCAATTGTTGAAATACAAATCATAAGATTTAGAGCTTGAAATAACTTTCATTGGGTCCTCTCATCTATGGTTTTACCATTTCAGAATTGCTGCCTTTCAAGCGCTTTTGTCTGAGTTGGTTATAAACACCTCAGGCCATACAAAAACTGAGAACAAAAGCAATGAATTCTTAGTTTCAATTCCCTAATAGTTGGGAAAGATTTTCCTTCATTTGAGAGCATCTTTAGCAGTCTGTCTCCTACTTTCAATTCTTGTATTTTCTCACCTTCCCTGCAGAAAACCTAATAATCAGTCAAACAGGAAAATCCCAAACTTTGCCATTACCCTCCATTTTAATTTGTATTACTGGCTTGGACTGTAAGTCATACTGTTCTGCCTACTCTCTTTATTTGTCTGTATGTAATTCAGATGCAGCCAGCATGAGAAGATTTCTCATAGACACAAAAACCTTTCACAGGACAAATTCTGTGGAAGTTTGTTTTTTAATTGAAATTCATATCTGCATCATCATCATCAATGGAGTCATAAAACTTATAGCCAAGAGAGAAGATTAGATTATTTTCACCTCCTAAGTACTGTACCTATTCTTCTTTTTTATCCTTATAGATCTGTACTGAGCCAAATAACTCAAGATTTTGTTACAACACATCCACTATATTCTACATTTTCCTAAGGACAGTCATAGAGGATAAGCCTTATCAGGGATTTTTGCTGAAAATCAAATACTAGAATTAAATGAAACTGGTTTTGTACATGTTTTTTTATTAGGCAAGAATTAGAGGAGTACACATGATCTTCTGGCAGGTCCTTTGCGGGTTTAAGATTAAATCATTCAAGCAATAGAAAAAACACCAGCACACACTATAGCCTACAAATAACTCATGTTGGAAACAAGGTTTGGAATGATGAGTACCAGGAGCATTCCTGCGTTCCTGAAATACATTAATGTAAACATTTAAATGGATGATTTTGAACAACGAATACTTTTGTAATTATCAAACTGTGCCTGGAAATATCATTCAAAGATGGAAAACGTCTGAATTAATTAGATAGACTACTTACTATAGCTATTGATGTCACCATTGCATGACTGGTACAACTTAAGACCGATGGAAGTGGTAATATTCCTGACTTTTTGCTGATTTGTTTCCCTTAACGTTAACTTGTATCTACATTACAACTGGAGAGGTGCCTGTGATTTGATTATATTATAAATAGTAGTAAGAAACGGTTTAAATTCCTGTTACTTGCATCTGCTAGTGATTCCACATTACCTATGGTTATTTACCTTACACAGTATTTTTTTATGTCCCAAACACATACAGTGCCTTTTCTGGAAGGGACATCAAGTGTTGGCAGCACGTTCTTAGGTATCATTATTAATTGACACTTTTTCTATTACCTTCTTGTAAAGGAATTTCAATGCTTCCAGAAATAATTAGATCTCAAGTGATCTAAGTACATAGTTTCACTGAAGGTAAACACAATCTCCAGATGAAAACATTAAGGCTTTACATACATTCTCAGAAATTGAAATTGCTATTAAGACATTGCTCTATCATATTGCCCAGAAGGAGTTGACCAAATCCACTATAAGTAATCACTCACTTCATGCACAGCTGACTGACACCTTTAATGAAAAATATCTGCGTTGTAGGTTTATTGACAAAGGGAGACAACATAGTGCTCCCAGAAGAGCCAGAACATTTTAGTAGAGTAATATGAATGACAATAAAGAACCTGGAAGACAATGAATGACAATTAATTAGTTGTACTAATAGACCTTGAAAACTCTGGGGTCCTAGCCAAATCACTGCACTATGTACATTTTGTATTTTGTATGTAATGCAGAAATCCTGGTACAAGAGGAAAAATAAAGACTGACCTTCTGAGATGGACTTGCCTTTGGTGAAAGTCAATTGATTTTGCAGGTGTTCCAAGCTTAGAGATAGTGAAGCAAACATTGCTGAAGTCCTCTTGGCTTTCACTGGAAAACTGAAACAAAACCAGAACTGTTGATCAGTTTGCCAAAATCTGAATATATTTTTTAGACCGTGATATAAAAGACCTTCCAATATGTTTCAAGAATCATTACTGTTTCAGGTGCAAACCCTTCAAAACTCACTGGTTTCAAATTCTCAGCTATTCTGTCGTGCAATAAGAGAAGAACAGCTGTAATGAACCAGAACTCTTGATGTCCAAGTGACATTTTTTAACATTTTAACATTTTTAACATTTTTTAACAATTTGACATTTTAACATTTAACAGCTATAAAGAACCAAAAGTCTTGATGTCCAAGTGACATTTTTTAACATTTGTAGATATTTCTTGCATTCAGGAATCTTCTTTTTTTTTTAATAGACCCACAAAATTGTATATTGTTTCCAGTAGATATTATTAGAAGTGTTTGTTTGTGTTTGTGTGTGTATACATAAGCATATGTATAGGCTGATGAAGGTATAAGGAATCGATCAAACAGAGAGGTGCTAGGGTGCCTTTCCTATAGGAAGTAAGCTCACATCCAGGGGATCACTGTTGCAGCCACAGTGGGTGCGTCGCTGTCAGCACTGCTGCCACTGCTCTGCACCCTTCTTCCGCTTGCAGTTTTCCTTCGGTCCCACTAAATCTGCCCTCCTTCCATCTGCCACTTCGCAGGCCCCATCGCAGCGGCACAGGCACTGGCACTGCGGTGACCAGAGGTCTCCTTTATCCTCCCTCTTGGGACCCAGCTGAAACGCGGACCTCATGCATGCCTCCGGGTCCCCATCCTTCCAAACGTCTGTCTTCTATCAAAGCTTTTCATGTCAAACCTTAGTCTCAAATAAATTCAAAATTATTTTTGGTAATCTTGAAATTATTTAATAATATAGCCACCAATAAAACTTTTTAGAATGAAAAGGATCTATTTTTTGAATGTTTTGTTGTGCTTTTATGTATTTTTTTCTGAGTATAGAGCTTCTTTTATATTTAGAAGCGGGGCAAATCTGAATAAGGACTATATGTAGAGTCATATGTTCTGTCCTTCAGCGTCTTCCAGGCTCATTTCTTATAAGGAAAGGCTGAGAGACCTGGGTCTGTTCAGCCTGGAGAAGAGAAGACTGAGAGGGGATCTCATCTATGCTTACCAACATCTAAAGGGCGGGTGTCAAGAGGATGGGGCCAGGCTCTTTTCAGTGGTGCCCAGCGACAGGACAAGGGGCAATGGGCACAAACCAGAGTACAGGCAGTTCCACCTGAGCATCAGGAAGAACTTTACTGTGAGGGTGCCAGAGCCCTGGCACAGGCTGCCCAGAGAGGCTGTGGAGTCTCCTTCTCTGGAGATATTCAAAACCCACCTGGACTCGTTCCTGTGCAACCTGCTCTGGGGGCACCTGCTTTAGCAGGGGGGTTGGGCTAGGTGATCTCTGGAGGTCCCTTCCAACCCCTGCCATTCTGTGATTCTGTGATTCATTTGCTGTTTTTCCTAGCCACCAGAACTTCAAACCCTGGTTAAGATTGGGATGTTAAACAATTCATCGGGCCTTTTGCCCGGTAGTTATTCTTCTTGGCACAATCTGAAAATTGTGTCTAGTATCTATCTGCAGCCTTGGTTTGCAGAGCTGCATAGAAATATGAGCTTGTGGTAAAACCCGTAATTAACAGTGACATAAAGCAAGATTACATTTCAGCATAACATTTAGAATTAAGATAAAGATTTTGGCTTAAAGACACATAATGCTTCTGGTGCTGAATTATGTTTTAGGTCTTTCTGTACCACTGTAATAGCATGGAAGATCCAAGTCAGCAATTGCGATGTCTGGAGGCACCTAATTTTCTGAGAAGCCCCTTAATTGCTTCCTGCTGTGACTGCATAGGAGCATGCTGGTCTTGAGAGCATGAAGCTGCTTGGTGCCTCAGTCTGTGGAGTCTGTGTAAGGAAAGTGTCTTTCTAAGCTAGAACAGGAATTCGAATAGGTTTTGTGGTGATCATCAGTGTGGCCATGCTGATTAGCACTGCAGTCTTAGGATCCTTTTACAAATTTGTTCAGCAAAGCCCACTGTTATCATTTCCTGAATATTTTTAGTATCTTCAGGAATAAGACAAGCAATGTTGCTCTATTTTTTTGTTCATTCTTTCATTGCTTTTGTTTTCACTGCTAAATTGAAAACTGGCAACCAATCATAGATGTATGGGAATAAACCTTCCTCAGGACAATTTAGAGAATAAAAGAAGCAATAAGCTTTTGCCTACCAGTCCTGCACTGGGGAGTTTGCAAGGGAGCCAAAAGAAGTTTCACACATTTTTAAGAGCATAGTAGTGCTTTAAATGTGTTTTCCTAGATTTCATTAACATTCAGAATAATTATATGCAATATATACTAAATTCCCAGTTGCCTGTCCTACATTAAATGTGCACATATCCACTACCAGAGCAAAACACTTTTTGAAAAACTCATGGTGAGTTGTTACGGCAGAGACCAGTGGTAAAAGTGAGCTGTTTTATGATGGTATCTAACACCAGGGCTTCCAAAACATAAGCCAGCACTTTTCAGATGTAGTCTGCGGGTCAAGCAGATTGCCTATCAAGGACTTTTACAATTTCACACTGAGACTTCTATATATCCATTTCAAAGGCTAGTATAGACCCTATTTGTTCTTGATGTAGAATTCCTACTTGAAATCAAATGGTATTGAGGGCAGGGAACAAAAGTTGAATAAGTAATGAAGATCTATTTATGTGCCATGGAAAGAAAAAAATCATGCAGGTGCATCACTATCACTTGACTGAGAATGAATTTGTAAAATGACCTGTGCTTTTTGTAGCAGTTTCATGAAGTAATCCAAAGAAATTTGACGTCGGTTTTAGCATTTTACCTGCAGTTTATAGTGTGTGTTTCCCTTTCCTGTACCTAAGATTAACCCTTTTTTTCTGGCTCATTTGGCTAATCAGCATGATCTTCCATCATCAGTAAACATTTTTGGTAGTTTCTTCTACACTCATCAGCTTAACTGTCTTCATACTTGCGACTACTTTCCTGGTTTCAGAACAGGAATTTACCGAGAGGCATATAAATGGTGACTAAAGAAGTTCATCTGAAATGTAGTAATGACTCATAATTTCCATAAACTAATGTGTAATGGGTGGCAAAAGGGCTTACCAGGCTCATGTAGATTGTATCAGCTTGTGCTGTGACCATCTGAAATAATCAGAAATAAATATACTTTCTTCAACACGATGTTATGAATACTTACCGCATCTTTAAGAGTATTTTTGATAGAAATGTTAAGAAAAGCAAGTTATCAGTGTTCTAGATTCTAAGTTTCCAAAAACGTAAAAGCAGCTTTCTCACATAGCATGTTGTGAAAGTCTTTGGATTTCTACCTTGCATCTTGCAGTTAGTGAAACTTTAACAAGTTTTTTTTAACAAGTTTTTTTTAACAAGCGGGAGATTTAAACGCGGCGAAGCCGAGAGCAAC
>VZSC01018427.1:8551-34550 GCA_013398225.1 Steatornis caripensis | reverse complement strand
AGCCTGGAGAAGAGAAGGCTCTTGGGAGACCTTATAGCATCCTTCTAGTGCCTGAAGGGAGCCTGCAAANCTCCAATGTAAGAAAGATATGGACCTATTGGAGCGAGTCCAGAGGAGGGCCATGAAGATGATCAGGAGGCTGGAGCACCTCTCCTATGAAGACAGGCTGAGAGAGTTGGGGTTGTTCAGCCTGGAGAAGAGAAGGCTCTTGGGAGACCTTATAGCATCCTTCTAGTGCCTGAAGGGAGCCTGCAAAAGAACTGGAGAGGGACTTTTTACAAGGGCATGTAGTGATAGGACGAGGTGTAATGGTTTTAAACTGAAAGAAGATAGATTTAGATTAGATATTAGGAAGACATTCTTGTCAATGAGTGTGGGAGGCCCCGAAGCAAGTTGCTGAGTGAAGATGTGGATACCCCCTTCCTGGAAGTGTTCAAGGCCAAGTTGGATGGGGCTTTGAGCAACCTGTTCTGGTGGAAGATGTCCTTGCCCATGGCTGAGGAGGTTGGAACTAGTTGAATTTTAAAGGTCCCTCCCAACCCAAACTGTTCTGTGATTCGATGATTCTATGATTCAAAACTATAAAGCAATAGTTATATATGTTGGTATCAAACACTTGCAAATATTGATACAAAATTTTGGACACAGATAGATGGTGTATTAATAGCAGGTTGTTAAATAGTGGCTTGAATTAATAACTAACTTTTCATTTTCAGCTACAGGGTTTTTTTGCCGCCTTCAGATTATTACAGAAAAGTCAAAATATATTTTAATTAAGTCATTCACTTCAAAATTTTATTCTTTACTTACAATTTTTCTGTCAAAATTTGTACAGTATTCCAACTTACTGATATTAATTACCAAAGACTCATTTCGAACTTTGTTTGAATGTTGCTAGCATCTTTAAAAGAATCTAAGATTGTTGCAATTTGGCCTAATAGCTTGTGTTGTCAGAAGGTAGGAAGTCTCAGTCACACAAAGGAAATGCTTTTTTATGGAGTAATCATCTAGGACCTGATAGACCCTTCACACTTTTGTAAGTAAAACCAGCTACATTTGTAATCTTCGCACATACAGTTTGTCGTGGTTTGAGCCCAGCTGTCAACAAAGAAGAACCACACAGCTGCTTGCTCACTGGCCCACCCCCCAGCCTCCACCTCCCCCTGGGACAGGAAGGAGAATCAGAAGAGAGAGGGCAGACCTTGTGGATTGAGATAAGGATAGTTTAATGCAACAACAGAGAGAGAGAGAGAATGATAACAATAACAACTGTAATACTAAAGAGAGAGAATACAAATGAGTGATGCGCAGTACACTTGCTCACCACCTGGAAAGGGAACCGGAGCCACCCAGCGCCCTTCCTGGCCATGCTTCGCTCCTTGCCCAGCCAGCCCCCTCAGTTATATACTGGGCTTGAGGTCAGTGGTATTGAATACCTGCTTGGCTAGTTTGTGTCAGCTATCTCCCTCCCAGCTTTCTTCTGAAAATTAACTCTATCCTAGCTGAACCCAGGACATTATCCACATTTATTCTATACCATCTGTGTCATGACCAGATCCTACACTTCCCAAGTTACTACCACCACCCTTACTGTCTCTCTCTCTATATATGTGTAAGCCAGGATTCCGTCTGTTATAACAGTCTTTCAGGGCAGGAGAGATCATGTGTGTGGTGACGGACTCTTGCATGTTGCATCTGGAGCTCGTGGCTGGTGAATCTGCTGTGGTCTATGCTCACGGTCTGCAAGGTGAAGGTGTTGATCTCGCAGAAGCTGCTGGGCACCAGTTGTTGAAGCCAGTTCAAGTCCTATCACTACTACACTTCATTTGGTTCCATTTAAATCCTTGTCCACGGTGGTAAAAAACAAAGAGTGAGAGGAGAAGAGAGAGAAAGGAAAAAACAGAAATAACAATACGTGTATGTGCAGTAGCTAACAATCATTAATGAACTTTTAGCAATAACATATCTAAAGGTAAACAAATTTTTCAAAACCAAACACAGCTCAGGCCAAGTTTGAAGACCTGCTTACGGCTCTGGTGGATCAGAGGAGGAAGGTGATTGTCCACAACGATAATCACAAGGTAAACAAGGGTATATTAAAAGAATAATCACAGCAATAATTACAAGAACAATTGCTCCAGTATGAATTAACGCAAGCGTATATAACACCTTTCCTTCTTTCCTCTTGTGACTCCTCACTGATAGAATCATTCACTGATAGGTTCGTTGTTTAAGCCATAACAGGGAAGTACTTGTCTGCGCTCGCGAAGATATTCATGGATGTTTGTCATGGCACTTGTGGTCAATGCTGAGGCTGATGGTCATGCCACTTTGGTCCACAGGGATTGTGGGTCTGCCTGAGAGTAGTGCATGCATACTTCCGTCACTGGCTATTCTCCCCCCAATTCAAATCCCCTTGAGGTACACATTAGACTTCGCCATCCTTCCGCATTACCCACTAAGCGCCTGCAGGTCCTTGAGCAAAGGCAATCCCACGGATGGGTTTGCTTTTGCCTGAGGCAGGGCTAACCCAGACTGTCTTCCCTAACATATTCTTCGTGTGCACTACAGGGACTTTATCCCCGTCTACAGTATGTGGAAACTTTGATTGGGCAGAGCCAGCTCGATTAGTAGACCCTCTAGTATTAACTAACCAGGTGGATTTTGCTAAATGTGTGTCCCAATGTTTGAAGGTCCCACCACCCATTGCTCTCAGTGTAGTCTTTAACAGTCCATTGTATCATTCAATTTTCCCAGCGACTGGTGCATGACAGGGGATGTGATATACCCACTCAATACCATGCTCTGTGGCCTAGGTGTCTATGAGGTTGTTTCGGAAAAGAGTCCCATTGTCTGACTCGATTCTTTCTGGGGTGCCATGTTGCCATAAGACTTGTTTTTCAAGGCCCAGGATAATGTTTCAGGCGGTGGCATGAGGCAAAGAGTATGTTTCCAGCCAGCCAGTGCTTGCTTCCACCATTGTAAGCACATGGCGCTTGCCTTGGCAGGTTTGTGGAAATGTAATATAGTCAATCTGCCAGGCCTCCCCATACTTATATTTCAGCTATCGTTCTCCATACCACAGTGGTTTTAATCGCTTGGCTTTCTTGATTGCAGCGCACGTTTCGCATTCATGGATAACCTGTGCAATAATGTCCATGGTCAAGTCCACCCCTTGATCACTAGCCCAACTATAAGTTGCATCTCTTCCTTGATGACCTGAAGTGTCGTGGGCCCAGTGAGCCAAAAATTTTTCACCCTTATGTTGCCAGTCCAGATCCACCTGGGCCATGTTAATCTTAGAAGCCTGGTCCAACTGTTGGTTGTTTTGATGTTCCTCGGTGGCCCAAATCTTGAGTACGTGAGCGTCTACATGACGTACCTTTACAACCAGCTTCTCCAGCTGAACAGCAATACCTTGCCATAATTCAGTGGACCAGATGGGTTTACCTCTGCACTGCCAGTTGCTCTGCTTCCATTGCTATAACCAGCCCCACAGCTGGGGCGTTTCATGGCATTTACCACCATCCATGAGTCAGCGTAGAGGGTAGAGCATCGGTCACTTTTCTTGCTCAGGAATGTCTAAGGCCAGCTGGATGGCTTTTACTTCTGCAAACTGGCTTGATTCACCTTTTCCTTCAGTAACCTCTGCGACCCGTCATGTGGGACTCCACACAGCAGCCTTCCACCTTCTATATTTTCCTGCAATGAACAGGACCCATCAGTGAACAGGGCATACTGCTTCTCATTATCAGGTAGTTTATTATATGGTGGAGCTTCTTCAGCTCATGTCACCTCTTCCTCTGGTGACATCCCGAAATCTTGCTGATCACTCCTTGGCTGTCCAGTCAAAGAATCAACTCATGGATAGGCATCAGAGTCTTGGTTGATGCAATATCGCCGCTGGTGCATTGTTGTGGTGGCAATTGGCACCTGTTGATCTTCAACTCTCAACAATCCCACAACAGATGTGTCCTCCAAGAGATCAGGCAAGGTAGAGAGCTGTTTGGTCTCCTCCATCTTCAAGGCAGCTATTCCAAAGGCCCACCGGTACCCCTTTCAGTCCTTGAAATACCCTCTCCTAAGGTTGTCTATGCCAAGGATGCATGGGTCCTCCGGGCCAGTCACAATCAGGTGTTTATGCAACTCATTTCCAGTTAGGCTCACTTCAGCCTCCAATAAAACCAACTGTTGGGACACCCCTGTCACTCCAGAAATACAAATGGGTTCTGCCCCTACACGACTCAATGGCATTAGGGTGCACTGTGCACCTGTGTCCACTAGAGCCTTATATTCCTGCGGGTCTGATGTGCCAGGCCATTGAATCTACACAGTCCAATAAACCTGATTATCCCTTTCCTCCACCTGGATGGAGGCAGGGCCCCTCTAAGCCTGGTCATGGTATTCGTTACTCACCTTTTGCAGAAAAGAATCAGAAGTCACTTCAAGAGAATCAGAAGTGAGCTCGGCCCTTCTAGTCTGTCTGGGAAAATGCCCACTGGAAACTGGAGCAGCATTTTTCCAGGAAGAATCCTTTTTTGTGGATGTTTTTTCTTGCAACTGGTGTACTCGTGCCTTTAGGGTCGACGTAGGTTCATCCCACTTCCTCATGTCCTCTCCATGGTCACACAGATAAAACCACAGGGTAGCCCATGGTGTGTACCTTCCGTATTCTCTCTCTTGAGCAGAGGAGTGCGTGTTCCTAATAGCCGAGATGTGGGTCTGTACAGGTGGTGGGCAGAACTTATCCTCAAATCACTGGAACTCTTGGGACAATTTCTTGGCTATCAGATCTGGCAGTTTCTCCACAGCTGAGACACAGGCCTGCAGGGAGGAAGAGAGACTGCCTTCGTATTGCAGGAGTTGGCCAGCCAGTTCATCCACTCTTCGTCCCTCACCTTCTTTCCAGGACATTACTGCCAATGAGCTGGCATACAATGGTGGTGCACTCCGTAAAAACTTCCGCCACATGGGTTGTGTGCACTGGACTTCATCTGGATTTGTGGATGACTGTTCTTTATCCAGATCATTATAAATCACCGCCAGCACAGATAATTCCCTCAGGTACTGTATTCCTCTCTCCATGTTGGTCCATTTGCCTGGTTGACATGTAACATCTTCCTTGAAGGGGTACCTTTCCGTTATGCTTGATAAGAGTCACCTCCAGAGGCTGAGGGCTTGCGGTGTTTTCCCAATAGCCTTGTCAATGCCCAATTCCCTAGACAGAGATCCAAGCTGCTTGGCTTCCCTATCCTCTAATTCCAAGCTACCGGCCCCATTATCCCAGCATCGGAGCAGCCAGAAAACAATATGCTCACCTGGATGTTGGCTGAAATCCTTTTGCATATCCTGCAGCTCATTCAGGGACAGGGATCGGGTGATGATCTCCGGTTCTGCCTCTTCTGTCTGTTCTCGTGATGGCCCTGGTTCACCTTCATCCCTCACTGAGAGAACTTATTTCTTTGTATATTTCTTCTTCTGTATAGGGGCAACTGCTACTGGCACAGGTTTGCTCTTTGGTTCAGCTGCAGTGCCTGTTGCTGGGGTTGGGCTAGCCACAGTGTTTGACGCTGGGGTGAGGGTAGGCACAGTGCCTGTTGCTCTGGTTTCCCTCCCTTCCCCTTGAGGGTGCAGCTTATCATCAAGTAGTGTTTGGTAGATACTGGCCAGGGCTCAGCACAGTACAATGGGTTGTGCCTTTTTGGAATAGCCACAGCATTTTCCTTTCAAATATTCTATCACCTATTAGGGTTCTCTAGTTGTTTGAGAGTAAAGTTCCAAACAACTGGGGATGAGAAGTTCTCTAGATACCTGCACATATTCTCTCACATGCCATGCCACCCATGACTGTCCACGTCATGACTCTCCATGCCTTGGAGCACATCTCTGGGCAGTATCTTTAAACAAAGGTTTTGTAACCATAATTAAGATCAGGAGCGTATTCAGGAGACATAGCAATGAGACCATGCTAGCTTGAACATCCCAAGGATATTCAAATTTCTCAAAAGCTGGTGAAGTATCCCCCCTCCTCGTTTCTTATCAATTGGGTGCAATTACTGATCAGTTCTGTGAGGAGGTGCCCAAGACACCGGCACCACAACACCACCAGGTACAAAGAACAGATCAGACTCATGGCCAGGGATACAATCATATCGCAAGCCAACATCAGCCAGTATATCAGAATGGTAGCCCTGATCTTTCTCCCTGAGATAATAAACAGCACTGCAGCGAATACATGGTGCATGTAGGGATTTACAGACCACCACCACGTGAACAAATAAAGTAACATTTTGACCAGCGACTCTGTAGCTAATACAATCATACCACAGCTTTTGGTTTAACACACTCTGGTCAGATCTGCCGTTATCTCAACACTTGCAGCTCCACGTTGGGTGCCAAAAAGGGCTGTCATGGTTTGAGCCCAGCCAGCAACAAAGAACCGCGCAGCCGCTTGTTGACTGTCCCCCCCACCCACTCACCCACTACCAGGATAAGGAGGAGAATCAGAAGAGAAAGGGCAGACCTCGTGGGTTGGGATAAGGACAGTTTAGTGCAACAACAGAGAGAGAGAAGAGGACGATAACAATAGCAACTATAATACTAACGAGAGAGAACACAAATGACTGGTGTGCACTTCAACTGCTCACCACCCGGAAAGGGAATGGGAACAACTCTAGACCCGCTTTGCCCAGCCAGCCCCCCCAGTTATATACTGGGCTTGAGGTCAGTGGTATTGAATACCTGCTTGGCTAGTTTATGTCAGCTATCTCCCTCCCAGCTTTCTTCTGAAAATTAACTCTATCCTAGCCAAATGTAAGACACTGTTTTAAAAGGCGTTCTGGAACATTTAGTGTAGTATCTAGCAAAATACTTAGCTGTTAAAAATTGTGCAGCTATAAAGTAGACCTCAATCAATCATAAAAGACAATTCTCAATATGCGTAGATTCCCCAGAAGATATATCCCAGACTCCATCTTCTCATTGCTTAGTTGTTGCAGCATGCTGAGGCAAAGAGTATGAGCAGAACTAAAACAAGTCACCATAACCTGCTATTTGGAAAAAAGAATATCAAAATCCAAAGTGTCTGTGATTCTGCCTTTTAGCTATAACTTTAATAGAGTAAGTGGTATATTTAGTGCATCCATTTGTTCTAAGATCTTCATAAACAGGAACAAAACACGTTTTTAAACTGTTCATAAGCAGAATGGTGGGATTTTTAATCATTTTCCTAATTAATGGAAATCAGTAGTATGATTATAACAGCATTGCTTTTTCAAGGAGAATTCGAAGTGGAACTTTATATATTGTATGTATTATATTATGAAGTGGAGCTTTACAGTTTATATATAATATTTATTATTTATATTCAGAACTGAATGAAATTATGTGAAGTTAACTCTTCTGTGACTTTTTTCAAGAATTTTATAGGAATGAAGCATGCAAGATGCTAAACTCTTCTCTGATGACAGAGCTAAATTCTGCAATAGAAAAAAAGCTGTTTAATGATCTCTAATTACAGAAAGCAGGGCTTGTCTCTACAAGTGTAAGTGTAAATGCAATTCTGTGTCCCTGTTTCCTGTCTGCCTTTCCTAAATGCTGACCAAACGTGAGCATCTTTTAGCTCATAATGGCAGAATCTCCTGGGCAGGCCTTGTGGGGATTCCTAAATCAGAAGGTCAACTGTCATGTTGTTTTGGCCTGCTACAGCTTACACTGTCTATTGATGGTTTTCATCACTGCTCTCAGTGTCCAGGCTTGTTGGGATCGAAGAGTTAGAAGGTCAGACTGTCACATTGCCTTGGTAGAGTACAATTCCTTGCATCTTCTGATAATTTCCAATGCTCATACTTGGAGTTTCTATCTACTGAAATAATTTGTCAGATTGTGAAGGTCATCCTCTCAGAAAGTGCTTGCAATTTCAGAATTTCTGTGCTTCACTGCAAGGCTTTTCTCTTGTGCCTAGATGAACTTACACATCAGTGCAATCCCTGAGCTTAGGAAAATGCTTTCTTTAGTGTGTCCTAAAAGCATCTGTGATCACAAGAGAAAGATTGTTGTAAGAAAAGACTACCTTTGTTCTAGTCCTCATTCCTTGTTAATGTCTTGTGAGAATTGACTCATTTTGTGCTATCTTCAGCCCTCATTAGAGTTTGCCAGTTGGGAAAGAGAACTGGGAAACAAGTACATTTTAGCCTTTAAGTTAGACAAAAAAGGTCACAGTGAAGTGGTTTCATAATGTATGTCAAACAGTTGAGGATAAATGTATGCCAAGTTTCTTAGAAATCATGTACTTAGTGTTCAAATCACTATGGGTCCTGTTTTCAGATGCTGACCTTTTCTAGCAAGAAAACATAACTCAGTACATTTGAGACATGCAACAGACCAAATTGAAAATCCAAAGAAAAAAATAAAATATTAAAAAGTGGGTGTTTGAGAGTGTTATCAACTCAAAAATTTACATCTAACTGTAAAAATATTCATTTAGGATTTCTATCTGACATTTATAGTTGCACAATTTGCCTTACAAATATGACAGTTAACATAACAAGATTCCATTTTTTAATTAGAGATGCCAGGAACTAGTGACATACAGTATTAAAAATATAAAATAAACCACCCCAAATACTAATTATACTCCACTACGGCCATTATAACTGTTCGTTTAATTTGGTTTGTAAGTTAGAAAATATTAAGAAAAATCATATTTTGAAAATAAAACAACATGTTTGTCAACTGAGTAAGGCTTTTAAGGTTGGATTCTCTCACTGACATAGTTCATTATGCCTATTCAGCATACTTATTTGTGAGTGGTTGAACTGTGAGTTGTAAAAAAAAGTATGTGACAGATACTGTAAATAGCAAAAGGGAGTTTAACTAAAGTGTTTAATGTTTAACTAAAGCTTTTTACATTATATATTCAGGATTTCTATTTCCAGTGGAAAAAAAAATTGTGTAAATTTAGGATGAGTATGTTATGCCAAAAGAAAATGTCGTGTTAACAGCAGTGGCAATGGAATTTCTGTGGAGTTTCAAGAAGAGCAGAAATGGAAGTAATACTGGAAGCTGGGAAGTGAAAACACTAGAAAGAGCTCTAGGCTGGGAGGAAGAGCAGAAGAGAGTCTGAGGCTCAATGCCATGCGGACAAATCTGTATGTCAGAATGGCTGAAGAAAATGAAGACAAAAAAGATTCAGTGAAGCAGTAAAGAAAAATTGATCATTGACTGGTTTCAGGAGCCAGCTCAGAGTGTTATTCTTGAATCATAAAGCAGACTTAAACAAGCTTTTTAAAGATCTAAAGGAATGTTAGAAATAAACAGACACAGCCTAACTGCCTCTTCCCCTTTCCCAACTGTATGCACTGACACTGACATGACATATCTGTGAGCCAGAAGAGCCTTGAATGCAGAGAATATCTTAGCTTACTTGCTTTGACATGGAGATGGTATTCCGTATGAGGTCTCACTATGCACCACACCAATGCAAAAGATGTGAAGTTTCTGAGCTCAGTAATTGCGTGGCAAAGTGAAAGGATTTGTTTGCTCAGAAGCCATTGTCTTCAACTCTTTTCCATCTCAGTGGTATTTCATAAACCACTATTACTTAAAGTTTTGTTCCAGAAAGCAGTTTTAAACAGTTTTCAAATTTAAACTCAGTATTACAGAATCACAGAAATGTTGAGGTTTGAAGAGTCCTCTGGAAGTTATTTGATCCAACCTTCCTACTCAAGTAAAGACACCCAGAGTTAGTTGCCCTGAACCATGTCAAGACAACTTTTTCATAACTCCAAGAGGAGACACTCCACAAAATCTCTGGGCCACCTGTGCAAGTGTTTGGTCACCCTTACAAAGAAAAGAAATTTCCTGATGTTCAGGGGGAACCTCCTCTGTTTGACTGTATCCCCATTGCCTCTTGTCCTGCCATTGGGCACCACCAAAAACAATTTGACTTTGCCTTCTTTGCAACTTATCTTCATGTATTTGTAGACATTGGTAAGATCCTTCCTCTGAGCCTTCTCTTCTCCAGACTAACCAGTCCCAGCTCTGTCAGTCTTTTCTCATACGAGAGATGCTTCAGTCCCTGCACCATGATTGTGGCACTTTGCTGGACTTTGTGCAATAGCTCCATATCTCCCTTGTACTGGGAAGTCCACAACTGGACACGAGACTCCAGGTGTGGCCTTGCAGAGTGCTGAGCAGAGAAGTGTCACCTCCCTTGACCTGCTGGCAATATTTGCCTAATGCAGCCCAGGGTAACATTAGGCTTTTTTGCCACCAGAGCACATCGCTGCCTCAACTTCAACTTGATGTCTATCAGGAGCCTCATGTCCTTTTCTGCAAAGTTGCCTTCCAGCTGGTTGACCACTGGAATATACTGGTGCTTCTAGCACCACTCCTCAGCATATACTCAGGAGGTTGTTCCTCTCCAGCTGCAGGACTTTGTACTTCCCTGTGCTAAACTTCATGAGATTCCTGTCAGCCATTTTCTCCAGCCTCTTGAGGTCCCTCTGGATGGCAGTACAAGCCTTTGGCACGTCAGCCACTCCTCCCAGCTTTGTGTCATCCACAGGCTTGCTGAGGGTACACTGTGCCCCATCATCCAGATCATTAATGAAGATGTTGAAGAGGACTGGAGCCAGCATTAACCCCTGGGATACACTGCTAGTTACTGGCCTCCAACCAGACTTTGTGACACTGATCAACACCCCCTGAGCCCAAACGCTCACTCAGCCAGTTTTTGATCCACCTGACCACCACTCATCCAGCCATACTTCATCAGCTTCTCTATGAGGGTCTTACAGGAGACAGATAGAGTCAAAAACCTTCCTGAAGACAAGATATGCAGTATCCACTGCTCTTCTCTCATCTTCCATGCCAGTCGTTTCCTCATAAAAGGCTGGTTGATGAAGCATGGCTTCCCCTTTGTGAATCCTTGCTGGCTACTCTCAGTCACCTTCTTGTCCTCATGTGCCTGGAAATGGTTTTCAGGATTAGTTGTTCTATCACCTTCCCAGGAACTGGATGAGTCTGATCAGCCTGTAATTCCCTGGGTCCTCCTCCTTGCCTTTCTATCAGACTTTGCAGAAATGAAGTCGATCAAACTGTAGAGTTCATTCCATAAACGAAGTTTGAGCCTGCAGGGAAAATAATTTGAACCCTGTATATGACAGATCCAAACAGGAATACACCTTTCTTCCAGTGATCAAGTCAATAAGAGAAAGACAAAAGGCCATTTATCGCTATACTGATATCGTCACAACTTATGCTCAGATAAAAAAGAGAATTATGAAAGAGGGAGGATTATTGCAACAGTAGCTACCAAAGCATGGGACTCTCTTATTTTAGTGTATGCGACAAGACAATATAATGAATATTCCGCTATAGTGCAACTTTGTTGTCTGCAGAGAGTGGGAAAAGACTATAAACAAATGTCTGCTCCAAAGATACCATAAGAATATTTACACTACAAGAAATGTTTCTGTGCAAAGGTTAGCAATTTAATCAGGTATGCACTGAAAATGCTGCAGATCAGTATTTCTGTAAGGAATTTTTCTATGACTTCAGATTATTAAATTCATCTAAACAAACATCTTATATTGCCTTTATTGAATTTTTACCTGGAGACATACAGAAAATTTAGTTTAAAAAATATTTATATATTTAAATATGCAATCAATGATTATTAATCTGTGCAGCTGATGATATTATGAACATGTTATTATAAAATGAAACTCATATTCTAAAACAAGATGTCAACATTTACACAAAAAGATGTTTAGCCTGCCCAAGAGAGCACAAAGCGAAAAACAAGCCCAGAAAAATATCAGTTTTAACTCAAGCCCTCTAGACTGAAATCTCTCACTGAAGCCAATCAGCCAGAACTGTTCTTATATCAGAACTAAAAGTACACTGAATAGTGGCCTCAATTTTAGGTGTAATATACCTTTGGAAAAGATACAACAAACGTCTGTTGTCAGCATAAAACAGATACTGGAGTGAAAAACACTGACCAAACTAATTTACCTTTATTTCTTGCACAACAATTAGCATAACAAAGTGATGGAAGTCCCTGGAACCAGCTGTGCTATCAGACTGCGGCAAGGTTGTTTCCTACTATAATACAAATGCCAAATTAATGTAGCCCTTCAGACAAGCATACTGAAATATAGCTGAAATACAGGCACTACTTTCTCTTAACTTGCCAAGGAGAAACCCTGAAACAAACAAATAAAAAAAAGCAAGCAAAGAAAGAGATCTTTGCCTTCTCTTGGTATCTCACCTCCAGTGAAGATGTGAGCTCATTTGTCACATGAGAGCAAGCTTGTTACCTAGGAACACCATCCTATGCTTCTGACACACTGTGGTTTCACAACACAAGGTTGTGCCTAAGTGGTATGAGCTCTATATTTCTTTTCTACTGAAGTTCCAAAGTGATTGTGTCTATTTATTTCATGCAATTTATCATTACGAATTTCCTATACACCTTCTGAGAGGTGTTAATTTCCCATCTAAGTATGTCTAGGATGTGTGTCCTAATTGAAAAACTTCCCAGATGGACATAGCAAAAATTCACATCTTAATAATAATGTTAAGCTCAACTGCACAGCTGTATAGCAGTAAACAGTTTCTCAAGTGTTACCTGTGCAGACTTTGTCTGGACAACAAATAGGTTGTTGCTGACTACTTGGTTGGTTGATAAGACTATTCTTTTCTAGACAGGTCCACCTCTTCATTGACCTACACACATATTTGGGTGCTATATATAGTAATAGTTGTCCTGAGTGGGACCGTGTAGATGCAAAGAGATTCATCAGTATATGAAATTTACAGAGTCTGGCTCATTTTTAGTGGTTGATTTAAGTTGTCCTATTTTCCATGTAATATCAGAATTTCAAAGATAAGATTTCTGTTTTTGAAATGTATGCCAGAAATCATCATCAGAGAAGCAGGAGTACATAGCAGAATTTGGCACCTCTAATTCTTTGTATTTCAGGAAATTAGAACTAGTATGCATAGTATGAATAACTTACCTTAGTGCAAAGTTAGTTGTTTATATCTTGTGCTTAGAAAATGGCATATGGCCATTGACCTTAACAAGAAATACTGTGAAGGAATGTATAACAACAACAACAAAAGAAATTAGTGTGGTAATCATATATAGTATGTCTTATTTATATTTTGCATTTAATTCTTTTGCTTCCCTACACTTCACCCTTCTCTTCCCAGCACATACTGAAGAGACTGGCATGTGTTATATATAGCAGATGGACATGCCATGGCACACACAGATTCTCAGCGCAGTTCTGGCACACACACTTTCTGCTGAATTTGCTAGCTAGCAAGGACTCCAGCAGCAGCTGCTTCACAGAAAATGTGAACACTGTCACTGTATTAAAAAAAATTAGGCCAAAATGAATCAACAAAACCAAATAAATTAAGCAAACTTATATCAAGCCTGATGAGTATTTTTGATGTGTATTTCCACACTTTGATTGATTTTTGTTTTAACTGGAAGATATATTATTAACAGGAAGAAATTCAGTTCTCATTCTGAATCCTCTACTACGGTACTTATCCAACAACTTACTCTCTTTGCAAACAGCTGTTGCAGCCCTGGCGGGTTTTGCTTATGTTGGGAGGGCAGTCTCAAGCAAACAGTATCAGCAAAGTCCACTGGTAGATGCAGAAAACTTTTCTCATTATTTGTTCATTGCATCTTGCTCATTCTGGGGACCTTTTGTTTGTGGGTTTTTTTCTTCAGTGTAGTTTTAAATTATATGCCTTTCTTGGATGTAATAGAAGAATCAATTTTGAATCTCAGACTATGTTTTTTCTTGACATTGTTAATACTATCACAAAGTTAATAATAAAGTTTACTCATATATATATCTACCTAAAAATATGTAGATACTCAAAGGAGTCTTTGATTTATCCCATCATTTCTGCTGTCCAACTAGCTGGCCAGTGTGGCACAGAACAAAAGGGCTTCTTTCTTAAGGAGTGCTAACATATTTTGTTACTCCTGTTGTTATTTGAAAGGCGGAAATAATGAAAAGTGGAGACAGCAGGAAGGAATTATATCACTTCCCATCGTGTCTTTCCTCCTTACGTGTTGTAACAGTCATCTAGTTTTCTCTCAGTAGATTGTATCGTTTGTTTGACAAAGGTGATACCTAATGTTAAGATTTCATCACTAAGTGCAATATAACCTTATGTGTGTGTTCAAACTTGCAATTCGTTCCCATTGTAATTCTTCACTTGCAACATGTCAGGTATTGACCCTCAGTTTGAGACTACTGTATTGATAATTGTACAGATGATTGGTGGTCATGTAGGGTCTTCCTGACAATGACTGATAAGAAGAGATCATGTTCATGGGTCTTCTTTTAGATTTTGACTTTTCTTGCAATTTATTAAAAAATGTACTACATTAGATTGCTCTGATGCTTGTTGAATAATATCTTCTCATTAACTACATACATCTCAGTCTTAATTTCATACTGAATACCAATAGTTGAAAAGCAAACAAAATTACAATGCAAGTACATTGAATTCAGGGCTAAAAGTAAGGATTCCAGCATTTCAGCATTAAAATTATTGCTGTTAATAGCTGTCATTTCTGTAGTTGCTCAGGGGTCTTTCTTTGACTTCTCTAGTTAATACCACTGCAGGTTTATTAACTGGAGAATTACTGATTTCCTTACAGGGGAAAATGTACTTAGTGCAACTGACATTCTCTTCTGCTCTCCCATGACAGGATTACATTTGTAGTTATTATTGGAAGATGACCTATTGATCTCTCTCTTGTTTATGCACACCATGTGCTGTTACCTATGTAAAGATCTGTTAAGAACTCTTGTTCTTTATTATGTAAAATAGCAAATGAAAAATCCCACTGCATAGATTTTTCTCTGTGAAGTCTACTTGTACTTTAATTCTACACATACAGATATCTCAGGGTTTGACCTAATATATTTTTTTGTTATGTTGAGGATGCTTCACATCACATATACTTTCCCTAATGGAATGCATGTATTCAATATGTTGGGGTTTGTTTTTTTTTTTTTACAGAATTAAACAGGTTATAACCAAATTATTGATTTGCATTAGAACACTGGTTATAAAACTAGTTTTTGAGCTGTACAAACCACCTTGTGTTTCAGTTCAATACTTCACTTGTAAACAGGAACTTGTTCCTTTTTAGATGACTCTCCACTTAAAAGATTTGCCAATATTTTGCCTTCTTGTTCACCCCTACCTTACATGAAATTATAAGCTGTCATAGTATTAGCTAAATTTTTCTAATATTAAGGTCTGTTCATTTGCTACCAATTACTGGGCTGCCTGTATGTAAAGTTACACAAAAGAAATTGCACTGATTTGCACTAGCAGAATGAGTTACTTCTCACCTGAATTAACACAATCATTGAAAGCACATTAGCACAAAGACCAAAAGGTGAAAGTGGCTAGTTCAGTGAGACTTACTAAAGCAATAATTAGATCTGCAGGCCTAAACTTGACCTGACTGAATGTAAATTTTGAAAAGCAAGAGAAGAAACCGCATGCAGGCTGGGAAATGCAGAAGATAAAAATTAATTATCAACTTGTTAAGAGCAAACTAGTCCTGGTAGTTAGTATGACAAGTTATCATGATCCAGATCATTTTGCTTTATACTGTATTTATATAGCAATGATTTGTCTTTTTTCATTCTCCTTTATTCATGACAGATTGAAGAACGACACCAAAGGTGAGTTAACTCACACTTTGTCAGTTTGGTCGTCACAAATCTCTTTCTGGGTCTGGGTTGCACAGCAATGTTTCAGACATTATTGCAGTGGTACCAGCAATCAGAATTGCCACAGTCTTACAGTATTAACTATGTTACTTGGTGTACAGCTAAACTACTGACATGGTTCCCTTCCCTAAGAATGTATTCAGGTTTAAAGAAGGCTTTGTGAAGAAGATTTATGCTTTATGACAAAGTACACCATCTTTTCCTAGGAGTTCTGTAAGCATAACTAAGTGCAGAAGCATTAAAGATAAATACAGCTAGATGGCCCCAAGTGTAATAACAGCTATATCTCTCAAGAAATAAATTACCCACATGACATAGCAGACTATGGAAAATGAATAAGAGAAAATAAATGTCAGTAAAACAACAGAGGTTCAAACGCCATTATGGTGCATGTCTACCTGAAAGGAAATTCAGAATATTAACAGACGCACGATCCTTTTCTCATCTTCATTGCCAGCTGGTGCCAATGTGATCCTTACATGTTTTATGTTTTTAATGAGAAAGTAGTTATCTTGTGGCAGCAAAATGACTTAGTGAAAAGGCAAATAGCGTTAAGTATACGGTGGTGAAGCAGTTTTATTCCTAGCTCTGCAAGAGACTTTCCATGTGACCTTGGACAAATGCCTTAACCGTTCCATGTCTCAGTGAGTCCATTAAAATTCTTAACTGTGATCTACAGATGACTCTGATAAATTAATATTTTCAAGACTGTCAATGCTGTCCACAGTTAAGTTCACTTTCGATAAGGACATAGTTACAGCTTTTCTAAGCTTTTCCTTTTTTTTTTTTTGTTAATTTGTTAATTTTTAATTAAAGTTTGTAATTTGTTAATTTGTAATTAATTTTTTTTCTCAAACAAATCTTTTGATCAACCTTGGAGAATGACTATTGAACCACAATTTTAATTTGTAAGGTTTTGGCAGTTTTATTTCATGGTAACGTAGCAACCATTGATTGATTAGTCTTTTGGGAAGTAATATGTACTTGTTCTGGTTTAGACCATTTACAACTCTTATCTTGTCTATAACTTTGAAAAGAATCTTTCTTGCTCATGGTAAAAATCTATGTTTCCAAATAGATATATTTGTAACCTGTGAGAATATTGTCACCTTTTTCCATTTGAAACTAAAATGTGTGCTGAAACTTTTCAGCTAAATGCAAAGGTAATGGGTCTATATCTCATTTTATTTAACTTAAAGTAATATCATTGATTTCAATGTCAGTACAGAAATCTTGAGTTGCTGGAGATCTAGGAAAAAATCCAATGATGCAATTCAGAATATCTATGCAAATAGTCCAGAAAATCAAAACAACACTTGCAATAGGAAATATTTTATGAATACCACCAATCTGATACAGACTGACCATTTCAGATGAAAAAAAAAAAAGAAAAAAAATTCTTGCTCTCAGTAATTTGTCTTTTGAGTCATCTCTGCAAAAATTATTTAAACAGTGAATGATTCCAACAGACTAAGGACATTTTTCTCTAGTTTGCTAATGCCTACTGCTTAACAAAGAATGCCTGGGAACTACCTGAGCGCATCAGTACATCCCTTGATACTCCTATCACACGTATAAGGACAAAAAAGGAGAATGCAATGCTATCATCTACTCAGAAACCAGCTGCGCCACTTGAGGGTACATGTTAAAGCTACCAATGTTTTGAACTTTGACCTCTACGTTAGACTCTTATCATTTTTGATTCTATGATCTTTCTGAGAGAACACTGCAGATTCTCCAACATTGGCAAAATGGTATAGTTAGAATTTTCCTCTCACTAAGTGGCCTCAGCATGTCAGTTGTATCCTGAAGGGAATGCACTGGCTCCCTGTCAAACATCAAATTGATTTTCAAATTGCTTTGATGGCTTATAAGGCATTGCAGTATGAGGAGTGTGTATTTATCAGAATTGCTTTCTCTGCATGAGCCCTGTCTCTCTTTGAGATCATAAAAAGCAAGTAAATTGGCAATTCTGGAATGTACAGTAGGGTAAAAATTCACGAACACATTTTTAGCTGTTTTACAACTCAAATATGAAATTGATTCTCAGATGAGGGTCTGTAATGTGACTTAATCTAGTCATATTTATGTAGCATTTCAGACATCTGCAAATGATGAGCCGTATTTCTTTGTTTCTACATTCATGTAATGATCTATACCAGGACTCAGGAACTGTCTTTGCAACATGCTTTTAAGGGAAGGAAGCTGGTTTGAAGGATGCCTCATATCTGATGAGGAAAGGATGGGCTGCTGTATGTGCTGGAACTTCTATGCTTAAAGCTGACCTACAAATGTCCGTAGGAAAGCTATGACCAGTACACATCATACAGACTTCTTTGTATATGTCCAAAACTTTGTATTTGCAGGTGCTGAGCCCAGAGTGGAAGATGACCCTGTTCTAAATAATCTCCTTTTGGTACTCTTTGACTCATAGGCTTAATGTCAAAGTCAATAAATTTAACCCTTAATAACATTTGATTTAGGGACTGAGCAAATAAAAAGCCTTTCCTACTTAAAAAAAAAATCCAAATAAACATCTTCTTTATAAATTAACTTTAATATTGCAGTAGCAGCTAAACACCCATTTGCCTTGACTCTGTTGTGCAAGAAGTAATTGGTCATATAATAAATGGTAAAAACTAAATTTCTGAGTTTCTGAAAGATTTTCCAAAAACTGAAGGCATTTTCCAAGTGTTTGTCTCCCTTTTAACGGGAAAAGTTAGTAAGCAAAGAGTCTGCCAAGCCTTCTATCAAATCAGTCATTTATTCTCAGTATTAGGCATGAGAGGACCCCAAATTCTTTCAACTGCAGTAATGAAATTCTGTGGCCAGTACTCTATCTATAAGTGGTCACTAATATTTAATATATTTTGTCTACAAAATTTATGCCCATAAATTGAATAGGTTTAGGATATTATGATGGGACACTAACTATCCCTAATTTCCAACAGATGTTTGTGAAGTTAGTAGAGCGAGCTTAGACATGAAGAGCTGATGCTGCCTGTTGTCTAAAGCAGTAAGGAGTGAGATAGAGAGATGTGGAAAAGAAAGCCAGAAGCAATGTTTCATTTCAATATGTGTTTGAAATTTTTTCCTATATTAGAATCCATCTCTATTTTGCTTTCATTTTAATGATCTTATTCAGGTGACCTATGAAATGTACAAAATGAGATGTATTTATTCTGTCATTATTATAACTTGTCTTTTGTGTGTGTGTGTGTGTGATAAAATATAATTTTTCAAAAATCAAGGATTTTTAAAAAGTTTATGCATAACTGCACAAATACTTTATTTAATTTTTTAAAAATAACTCTCACCAGTTGTAAACCATCAGAACCATGTTTTCTAAGGCAGTTTAGAAATCTTTCTATAGAAGATATGGCATGCTATTTCATAATATGCAAAGCAAAATCCATGAAAGCAAAGAGCATTGTCAGTGAAAATTACCTGTTTATAGACAAGTGAGAATTAAACAGGGAGAAATACCTAAAATAAAAAAGATTGTCACATGCTTGAAAAAAAATTTCAAGGAATTATAAAATTAAATAAGATCTAATCTAGTACATTTAGCAGATTACGCTCTGGCTTGTACTCTGTTTCTGACGCTCTCAAGCAATGCAAAAGGTTTTGAGAAATATGATTTCCCTGCTTTTCTGTTACTGAGTTTTTTTGTTGTGAAAATAAATTGTAAGCTCTGTTTATGTATTTTTATAATAGTTAACACAATAAGTTGCCGGTCTCAGATGAAGGAGCTAAATACTTACAACAATAAATTCTTTTCAACCTTTCAAAATTAAGATCTTGCTTTTAAATGGTATTCCTTATTTTTAATAACAAATGTTCATGCTGACATTTTCAATATGACTATCAATCTCCATTAAAATTATTTGAAGTGCTTTGAACTTTATAATGAGACAAGGTGGCTGCAATTTCAATGAAATTAGACTGTATGTTTTCTTAACAAGCTTCTTGGAGTTAAATTTTAAAAAGTATAAAGTATTTTCTTTCTATTAAAGAACATAAAAATCAATTAAAATTTCAGAAAAGCATTTCAATGACATAAAAATAGAAATAAGCACTTTTGACAGCTTAAATAAAAATTTATCAAAAGTTTAAAGCTTTGTTTTTGTCTCAGCTGGATTTGTTTACATATAAAATATTTTAAAATTGTGATTCATATTCTTGGATTATGACAGATATTTTGTCTTTGTCTTCAAAAAGACAAGGATTCAGCTTGTAGTAAGATATTATACCTGTAGCATACTACCAGTTTGGCTTGAAAAATATAGAATTTCCTTTTTCTATACATGTATTTCACCCTGAAGATGGCAGATGTAGCCCCTGCAGTCATAATAAGAACCTATTTGTTAAAGACTATTTCAATCAATTCCATCTAATGCATATGTGATGCTGTCACAGACGCAAGTTAAACTTAAGTTAGACAACTTATTATGTAATGGTGTGCATATTGACCTGGTGGGAACACAGGTCAAGCATACAGTGAACAAAGGGTAAAATTAGTCATGTTCACTTGTAGTGCTACAAAGACATTAGCAAACATTATGAACAGACTGAGTCCAGTACTTCAAGTTGATTGTTTGATTTGGACAAACCATGTAATTGTACCCTTGGAAAGGGCTTCTGTATCCTTTTAAAGGTGAGTATTCATTAATTCCGTTTTTGAAAATTATTATTTTTCTTTTTAAGAAAAATTTGTTCAATTAACATTCCTGTTAGGAGCAGCAGTTAGAGAAAGCAAATCAGAATTACTAAATATGCACATCTTTTTAACACACTAGAAAACAACAACAAAGTATTCTGGAGATGTTATTGTTATACCTATGCAATTAGTTCCACTTAAAACAATTACGCTGTAGCATTCTTATTTTACAAAAGTATAAAGAGCTCTCAGCTGAGATTAGTCTCCTCTTTTGACTGAGAATGTGCAAACAGACAGACAGAGGAAATTATTCATACTTCATGGACACTAACCCAACCTCACAGACCAATAAAAAAGTGCACAAAATAATAAAAGGAGCTCCAAGCTCCACGCAGTTTCATTCCACACTGAGGGGAGACTTTGAGCAGTAAGAAGTAACTTATGCTTATTTCTATAGAAACCAAAAGAGAATTGTTGCCGCCGAGATGACATGAACAGGACTTTGATAAGGTTAATATCTATCTTCTATGTGCTAGAAAAGCAGTAAATAAATGATCATCCAGGAATAGAATCCAGATTTATAGACTTACCTTCTAAACTTACCTTCTAAACTATGGTGTGACATCTATGCAAGATAGTGCAAAATAATATTTTCATTAGCATGGATTATAGTCTATGGGCTCAGAAGTTAATTTCTGCAACCTACTGAGTTATCTGATAAGATCCTTTTTCCTCTTAGCTAGCTCTGATTTCTGTGGAAATTGAAGGTACTCAATATTTTGGAAGAGTGGAACTAGAAAGGTAAGTCTATAGTCTATAACTTCATACGATGTAAATCAGGATCATTCGAGTAGAACTGTCCCGATTTATACCTACTGAACTACAGTCTCATAAAAGTTCCTTACAAGTTACTAGGTATTTCTAAAAACTAATGAAAACTTGTCAGATTTGAATATAAGATTTTATTCTGATAAAGTATGTTTTGAGGAAGAGAGTTTACTATGTTCATCTATGTTCTTTACTTTTAATGCCAAAATAAATCTTTCAAAGTCAAAAATCTCATGTAAAATATCTAAAATGCTTTTAAAACTCTCACAATAAATTGAACTAATTAAACTTAAACAACTTAGAAAAGCCCTAAATGATAGATTTATTAATGAGAGGAGGTATATCACTTCAACGTCTATTCTCTCAATAACATTGAAGCTTATATGAAAACATATATAGAATTCCTGCATTTTTGCCTCTTGGTCATCACTGATTTTTTATTTCTTCTCCTTTCTTCATCTACAATAGGACCTTCACCAATAGGACGTAAAAAAATCTGAACAAAATTTACTTTTCTTCTCAAAATATATTTCCCAAGCTGTTCTCTCATAGATATCAAAACAAAATTGTATCTTTTGAGATGAAGAAATTTTCTTCAAATGCCACAATTCAGTGAAAAATTAAGATATTCTATTTTATCATATCTGTCATTATATCTGTTTTCAGTAATACTGTAACCCATATACATATATTTGCCTGGAATTAGGTGAATGTGTTGGGCCTCAGTCTGTGTAACATACACTTCTACAGAATGCATGAAGAAAACAGGCTGCAAAAACTCGATTGCCAAAACATGCATAACTCATTCTAGAGATTTATAGCTGCTTTTTAGTGTTTGTTTTGGTCTGTTGAGTTTTTTTACATTAAAAAACTCTTTAACACATACCACAGAAACAGGTAATAAATAATATGCTGTGCAAAGGACAGAAATGGAATCCCTGGAGAAATGTTAGCTAACTGGTAAACACAGTAAATTAACAGCAACCAGTGCTTAGCTGAAGACTTGCTCATTATGGGGGATGATTAACCCTGTGTCCCTTGGCTTTATTTCAGAATTGCAGCACAGAGATTTATAGAAGAATCTGTGTAGCTGGGCAAAGAGAGTCCTACACTCCAAATGTCTTATCCCCAGACTACAATGAACAGCAAATACTGTCAGTGAAATCTAGAGAGCTCTGGATGATGATGAAAACACCCCTGCAGCACAGGCAAAGGTGGGAGAACCACCAGTGCACACAGCAGTTCAAGGTTCAAGTGCCCCAGCAGTTCTTCGGTCCTGTTGTTCATTCAACAAAGCACTCAGAGGGCTGGTCCAACACAGCCTGCTTTACTGAACTTCTTGGTACCACAGCACAGTGAAAGGAGAAGGGGATGGAGGAGAGCAGCTAAGGCTTATTTTAGCTGTTATGACTATTCTTGAGTGTGGAAAGATTAATTTTTTTTATTCTTACTGACTTTTAAAAGATTTCTCAAAAAATTCTGCAGCTATTGGGTTAATTTTCTTAAAGATACAACTGAAAGTGCTTTTGAAAAGAACAAAAAAGCTAAGAAATATGAAGTTTTGCAATATATTTTGTTTAAGATAACACTTTTCACTTTATGTTGCTCTCTTTATCCTTTTTTGACCAGATGAGTCCAGCTCTAGATGTTGCACAATCCCACTTTTCCCATTTTCTCACAGCTCTCCATTTTGACAACTGTCAAAACATTTCTGTCCATCATTTCCTAATGACACAAAACAGTACAAGCTATAGGTTTCAAGTTTAAATAATAACATAAAGATTGTCAGAAAAATGTTACGCAGTTAACACTGCTTTTACAAGGAAGTCTGTTTTCATAAGCAGGTTTCCCAAGCCTCAGAAGGGTTAAAACACTGACATGGGTACATAAACTAAATGTAGGAAATTGTTTCAAAGGAGTTGAAAGTGAATAAACTTTTAAAAATACCCAGGTTATTAATAAATATGCTACCTTATTATTATTATCATCATCTCTTTGAGACACAATCTTTCCCAGCCTGGGACCCACAGTGGTAAAAGACATGGCAAGAAAAATCACCAGCTTTCCTTTTGCATTGCTATAATTTTTCACTGTCTCTTGATCATGACAGAGGTGTTTAATGGCTCAAGAACAGCCCCTCTGTGTGAAATGGGATCTAGAACGGGATACGAGGAGTCAGAATGGGTAAGTCAGGAAGACACTACAAGACATTGAGAAGACTCTAATTTTACTGCACACTGCATTCCATGAACAGCTCCAATCTCTGAAGCAATCCAGAACTAGGAGTGTGTGGGTGTTTTTTAATGCTCCAGAATTTCTCTTGCTGAAGGGTTGTACATTTTGTTCTCTACCTGATCATCTGGAGTAATCTTATTGAATCATCCCACCATCTGAATACGAAATGTATACTTCTGAGGGAGTGTTCCCATTATAATTACATATTCTGCAGCAAAGATACATGAAGTAGCAATATTATTTTTATAATCTATATATATAACTATTTTAGATTACAGAAAAGTACTATACTGATACTCTTCAGAAAATGTTTCAAAAATAGTGCTGTATATTTATCTTCAGAGGGATAATTATCTGGGCTTTTTTACTGTTTTACAATGGTTATTTCTTTAAATATTTCAATCAATTTCTGTTTTACAAAATAGAAGAAAATTAATTGCATTATAATTAAACCAAAAATATCTCTAGGTACTGTTTCTGTGTCCCTTCTCTTCAGATAAATCTTTAAAGTCCCAAGAAATCCTCGTTTGCTAAAACTGTCTATAATTAAAATATAAAANGATTGTCAGAAAAATGTTACGCAGTTAACACTGCTTTTACAAGGAAGTCTGTTTTCATAAGCAGGTTTCCCAAGCCTCAGAAGGGTTAAAACACTGACATGGGTACATAAACTAAATGTAGGAAATTGTTTCAAAGGAGTTGAAAGTGAATAAACTTTTAAAAATACCCAGGTTATTAATAAATATGCTACCTTATTATTATTATCATCATCTCTTTGAGACACAATCTTTCCCAGCCTGGGACCCACAGTGGTAAAAGACATGGCAAGAAAAATCACCAGCTTTCCTTTTGCATTGCTATAATTTTTCACTGTCTCTTGATCATGACAGAGGTGTTTAATGGCTCAAGAACAGCCCCTCTGTGTGAAATGGGATCTAGAACGGGATACGAGGAGTCAGAATGGGTAAGTCAGGAAGACACTACAAGACATTGAGAAGACTCTAATTTTACTGCACACTGCATTCCATGAACAGCTCCAATCTCTGAAGCAATCCAGAACTAGGAGTGTGTGGGTGTTTTTTAATGCTCCAGAATTTCTCTTGCTGAAGGGTTGTACATTTTGTTCTCTACCTGATCATCTGGAGTAATCTTATTGAATCATCCCACCATCTGAATACGAAATGTATACTTCTGAGGGAGTGTTCCCATTATAATTACATATTCTGCAGCAAAGATACATGAAGTAGCAATATTATTTTTATAATCTATATATATAACTATTTTAGATTACAGAAAAGTACTATACTGATACTCTTCAGAAAATGTTTCAAAAATAGTGCTGTATATTTATCTTCAGAGGGATAATTATCTGGGCTTTTTTACTGTTTTACAATGGTTATTTCTTTAAATATTTCAATCAATTTCTGTTTTACAAAATAGAAGAAAATTAATTGCATTATAATTAAACCAAAAATATCTCTAGGTACTGTTTCTGTGTCCCTTCTCTTCAGATAAATCTTTAAAGTCCCAAGAAATCCTCGTTTGCTAAAACTGTCTATAATTAAAATATAAAAATAGCTGAAAATACACTGTTGCCACAAAACCAAGAAAGCATTGAATTACAGACACTGAAGACCATGGATGAGTAGAACAAAATATGGTATGCATTTTTAAATTTTTCTCAGTAAATTTCACATGCTTTGAGAAAGTGTTAAGTGGATTAGCAGTATATTAAATTATTCTTTGAAAATATTCTATAACAAATATCCACATTCTTACTGCTACTATAAAAATATCACAAAACGTTTCTTGAGTCAGCAGTTACTATACTAAAAAAAACCAAGGAAACAAAAACCCAGAAACATAACACAGCTGCACTTTCTCTGTTTAGTAAAAAATCTGCCCTTATATACCTAAAAAAAAAACATTAGGGATGCTTACTTAAGTAAGAGGAACATAGACAATTTTTGTGATAAAGGATTTATTCCTCGGAAAATACTATATGTATGTGTTGTGAATCATCCCTTACAATATACGATTATCGTTTTTTCCAGCCTTAGCTGGACATCATCTGCTCAAGGATGAGTATGACTAGAGCGGATCCTTGTGCGCCCCTCCAGGGAAACCTGTGTGCTAGACTACCTCCCTGAAGTGCCTGTACACCAATGCACGCAGTATGGGGAATAAACAGGAGGAGCTGGAGGTCTGTGCGTGGTCACAGGGCCATGATCTCTTTGCAATTACAAAGACGTGGTGGGACAGCTCCCATGACTGGAATGCAATATGGCTATGTACTTTTTAGGAAGGACAGGCCAGCAAGGCGTGGTGGTGGAGTTGCTCTTTATGTCAGAGAGCAACTGGAATGTATCGAGCTCTGCCTAGGGGTGAATAAAGAACAAGTTGAGAGCCTATGGGTAAGAATTAGAGGGCAGGCCAATACAGGTGACACTGTTGCGGGTGTTTACTATAGGCCACCTGATCA
>VZSC01018426.1:32587-61239 GCA_013398225.1 Steatornis caripensis | reverse complement strand
CTTAAGTGTCCTTTTTTATCCATTCAGTTTTTCAGGGCGGCAGCCACCTTAAAGAGCCAGTTATCACTCAGCCCTCGTTATAGCTCCAGCCTGTGAGACCTGTGAAGCCCAGAGGTCAGCACGGTGAGTATCTTCTCTTAATGAAATGGGTATGGCACCACCAGAGAGACCAGATTGTGAAAGGCAGTGGTGCTTTACAAACACGGAGACAGCTCTCTAGAAACACCCNTTATAGCTCCAGCCTGTGAGACCTGTGAAGCCCAGAGGTCAGCACGGTGAGTATCTTCTCTTAATGAAATGGGTATGGCACCACCAGAGAGACCAGATTGTGAAAGGCAGTGGTGCTTTACAAACACGGAGACAGCTCTCTAGAAACACCCATGGGTGTTATGTCAAGCACAAAAAGGGCTTTTGTTAAATGTAATGTTTTAACTCAGTATCACATCTGGTCTGCCACGGCGGATTTCTTTCTGAATTGGATATTAATGAAACCTCTGCTGATTCGGTAATGAGAAAGAAAGTAGACACAGCGTGGAGGAAAAAAATAAATACCGGTTTCACCCAGTACAAGCCCCCATTCCTTTACCAAGTGTGCTGCCTCTGCCAGAAGAGATGGTAAACCTGCTGAAATGGAGCGATTTGCTATGCAAGGTGGCTGCCACAAGAGGGAGGTCCCATTGCACCATGGCTGGGCTTGCTCACCTCAGCTGCATGGAGCACCACCCACCCCTTCCGTCCCCCTGCCACGAAAGCCACCCGCTTCTCTTCCCCTCCTGTTTCTCAAGCCCATCTTGCAGGTGAAGGATGCTATCCATCTGCAACACTCTCCCTTCCCCTACTACCTCGCTCCGTCTCTTCCCTGCCTGTGGAAAAGCTGTGTCAGGCAAAGGGAGAAAACACGTTTTGATTGTACGTCACTCCTGACCTGGGCCAGATCTCAGCTTGCTAGGAGTACGCTAGGAGCGTGTCACAGGCAAGCAATGCTACCTTCTCCAGAGCAGAAGGGAGCTACAAATTTCGTGAGTAGTATCTGTTCGTCACTCGGGGAGTAACAGAGACTGAGGCAAAGGGGGAAGCAGGTTACTGTGGCACATCTTAAATTTATTAAAGAATCCCTTAAGATGCCTAATTACTGTATTTCTTTTCCCCAAACAAATTGCTTCTGTTCGGTCTTAGCTCACGCTCATGCCATGTGAGTTTTGCACACTGTCATGGTACTAATTTTATGCTACAGTTTACTCTTTTTAAAAGCTTACCTGGAAAGCCTAAGACAAAAATAATGCAAAGCACACCATTAATATGGCTTTACACTTCTAACAATGGCATAGGAGCATGTTTTGGTTTTTTCCAATAGAAATCGACTGTGTGTAGGGGCTTAAGATAATTTTAAATGGAGATCCTAGCTCTGACTTCCAGTCACCCTCTTGTCTTCTGACACCAACAGGGACCTTCACAGGGACCTTCTGACTCTGCAAGTGCTTTATGGGAAGACCCCTCAAAGTCCTGTGCATCACTGAACCCGTGATCTAGCAGAAGCTTTAGGGTTGTTTGGCACAAACCCACGTCTAGTGTAACTTATCAGAGCCTCGTGGAAGTCACTAACGCTTTAAGAGCTTGCAGCAGTGCGGGGTCTGGCTTGTGCAGATGCAGGCAGAGCTCCTCTGGGAGCTTTGCGCATTTTAGGAAAAGGTTAAAAACACGCAAGATCTTCCTGCCGTGACTGGATTGTCAGGCAGCTTTCCCTCTGTCTTTTTATATTAAAAAAGAAATCTTGTTTTCCAGGCAAAGCGATTCTAGACAAAAGTAACAGAAAGCTTTCCCGGATAAATCCTCTCAGACACGGAATGATAGAGGAGAAAATCCAGCAGCAGCATCCCCTCTGCATCTGGTGAACACGAGACACCAAAAAAGGTTCAACTCCAGTGAAAGATTTTCTTCTCCTGATCTTCTCATGTTGTGTCCTTGATTGCTGGCCTTTTGGGCACCTCCTACATAGCTGAAGGGACTATGCTGGAATTTCTCCTCCAGACCAGTGCTGAGCAGTTGCGTAAGGTAGGAATGGAGCCCACCAAAAATGTTCCTCCCCAAGAAAGTGTTCTTGTTCTACTCCAGAACTTGTGCCAAAAACCTTCCCTCCTCTCGGTTTTCCACATACGTTCTCCCCAATTTTCTCTTGTCCTTGGAAACTTCACAACTTTCATTTTTGGACTTCATTAACTCTTCAGATAGGGAGCGATGGGTTGAAAAAATCATTGTGCAGTGTTCATTCCCTACAAAGAGTGTGGGAGATGGGTGGAGGTTTCTGTCTCTGGTTAGGAAACAAAATGGTTTTTGCCAACATCACTTAGTTACTCACGCAGTGCCAGGACGACAGGGCTGTGGTGCACACCCCATTTTGGATGAATCGGAGACTCCTGCCCTCAAAGCCTGTCAAGGCCAGCACTGGGGAGGGATAATACAGGAGCAACATACACCATCTGACCAGCACCACTGCCAAACACCCACGTGCCGTGCTCGAAGAGAACTAACAAACAGGCTCGTGTGAGTCCAGGACGGCTCCAAACGTGTTTAGCCTGAGATGTGGAGTCGGTGAAGACAGCAGTGAGCTGGCAGACACGGGCTTGTGCTTTGCCCTAGGCTGGGGTCTTAATAATGGCAGTGTTCCCCATAAGGCTGCTGTTAAAGGAGCACTCTGTTCTCACACAGCTGGGCAATATAAGCATCGTTAAAAAAACACAATAATAATTTATTACTGGCTTCTACATGATAAGAAGCAATGGAAGACTGAGGGGCTGTATCCTATGAGTGATCTGACGTTCAGGGATATCTCTCCAAGCTGGCACAGCTCCAGGACCTGCCAGTGCACATCTTCCCCCTTTTTTGCTTTAATTCTTCCTGACGGGCCACTTGAATTAGCAGCCCTCTGGCAGTAATTGTTCTTCAGCCAAAACACAGACTAACAGCATGTACAGAGCTTGTTGCGCTCCTTCCCGGGAAACTCCCAGCTGTGCCTGGAGGCGTGAGGTGAGAGAAAACCAAAGAGAGAACACTACAAAGTAAGAACGAGAAAGAAAAGGAAAAAGCAGTGGCTCTGCCTCAGAGGACCTCGTGCTCCCCACCCTGGGTTGGGATTATTCAGATAAAGGTTATTTCCATGGGCAAAAGCACAAGCTGGCAAGGCACTGTGCTGAGCAACCCGAACACGTTAAGATTAGTCTCGTGCAAAATCTTCCGTTGTCCTTACAAGTAACTAATGTCCACACTGCACAAACAGCACAGGACAGGTATTTGGTACCGTTTTACTGCCTCCGGGCATAGTCCAGACCCACTGTTCTGTATGGGAGCCAGAGGATTATTTTTAGAGACTGCAAAAAGCTGAAAAATTTCTTTGCCAGATTATGTTAAATTAATGAGACTGTCTACCCACGTGTTTGCAGCGAGCACTGCTGATGTGTCCGTCCTTTCTAAGTGTTTCCGTGCTGCTCTCTCAGTGATCGCTCCAGACCTTTGTACCAAAGTACAGAAGAAACTCTGCAGCATTGCAGAGATTACATGAGCGTGAGGATGACCTCTGCATACAAATATGCTCAGGTTATCGTGTGCCAGATTTCCATGGCTTAGTCAGAAAAGCCCAGATTTTGGTCAAAAGCCAGACTGAATCACAGCTGTGCTGGATCCGGTTTTAGTAAGCATGCCCAAGACACCCTGGAAAACACGATTAAGTTGTTTTTAAAAAAAATTAGTTTTCTTTAACAGTCCAGCAGAACTCAGTCAGTGTTGGCAAGTGATCTCTAACTTTTAAACGCCTGTCTCAGATGTATAATTAGAGCTGGTTCTGGGAATTTGCAAGTTTTAAGTCCTCATCATAATATCCACCCACAGGTCAGGTATTATTGTTATTACTGACAAACCTTCTCAGGTAAAGATTACTTATAGATGAGATGAATATTGAATAAATGTAATCCATGGATTAATTAGCTAAAGCCCTATGTTAATCAGAAAGCAAGAAAGGGAGAAACACTAGCTCATTAAGCATTTAGAAGCATGTTGTGTGTGCTTCCAGGATTCAGTTACCCTCTCTCCATAACACAACTGCTTTTTATTTAACACTTGGAGGTGTGCGAGAATTCCAATGACCTTGCATGTTAAAACTCAAAACTGTCAAATTATATAGCGTTAGTCACCAACGTGAGGAGAAACAAACTAAATGGTACAGGACAAAAAAATTAGTGCTACAACTCCACAAATTACTTGCACTCTGCATACAAAGTCTGACATTTACATAAGCAATAGCTGGATTCGTGGTCATGCATTACTTATTCATACCTTGTGTGGAATAACTCAAAGGTAAAAGACTAATCCATTAATCCCCTCCTATCCATAATCCTAAGAAATCATAAACCCTGCAAGACACTTTATCCTCTTACGAAAATCAGGCTCATAAGCTGAGGATGGCAGCATGCTTGGTGCTGAAGAACGGCAGCATTTCCCCGTTGTACGGCTATGCAAGCTCACGTCAGCCCTGCACAGAGCTGTTTTGAGATCTGTCATCTGTTTGATGTGCACACAGAGGCACGGGAACTCCTTGTGTGCAACCTCTCTTGCAACGAGATGTCTCGTTGCTCTCCCTGGCCTGCCATCCTTGGGGGTTGTTGCAACATTTTTGTGTATGCTTCCTTTAACAAAGCATCTTCTACTTNCTGTCATCTGTTTGATGTGCACACAGAGGCACGGGAACTCCTTGTGTGCAACCTCTCTTGCAACGAGATGTCTCGTTGCTCTCCCTGGCCTGCCATCCTTGGGGGTTGTTGCAACATTTTTGTGTATGCTTCCTTTAACAAAGCATCTTCTACTTTCAGAGAAAGATGTCAAAAGAAAGTGAAAGGAAGTACATTTTTCTTACTTCAAATACAGCGTTTTATAGAATATCCCACCTTCAGGTTTTTCCCACGAATTATTCAACTCTGCATCTAAACATCTACATATACAGGAAAAATAACAGATCTCTAAGCATTTAACAAAAAATCACTCCAGGCAAGAGAGGCTGGCGTGTCTGTGGTTCAGCCTAACCATGCTGCAATTTTCTCCTGGTCTCAGCTTGCGTGACACCACTTTGTTGCACTGAACCCCACTCCCGGAGGCTCCCCAGGCTTGCTTGCCCAGCCTGTCTTCTGCATCGCACTCTCTGGCACTGCCTCACCCACCCCAAAAGTGACAGTGGCTCTGCCTCTGCCCCCCGAGGATATGTGCCAAGAAGGACAAAGACCGTGAGGTTTCTCATCATCCTTGCATGGCTGCACATCAGCTGCAGGCAGACCTTTGCTTCCAGAGGACGAAGACAGCATCAGCTGGGGGGGACGGTTATTTTGTTTATCCTGATCTTGAGGTTCTAAGGCAAAGGAAGCAGCAGATCATACACAAAGCAGTTTGTTGTACCATAGGCCAAGTCTGAAAGGTAATGTAGGGTTTTCTTCTTAAGGGTAAGCGCTTGGACAGCCACTTTAATAACTCTCTTCGTTGGGAAATAATTGCGAGCCATTATGCACCTCCCTCCTCTCCGTGTGATGGAGTCCAACGAAGCTGGCGGTCCCTACCCATGCAAGGGTAAATTGCTGCCACCCAGCCTGTAAGAGTGCGGTTTTGTCAGGGTCAATCCTACTACGTTTGACAGCATAGGTGCAAGAGGGAAGCAACATCCATACAGAGCTTACTGCAAGTACCTCCAGCCACTAAAAAGCCGTACCGATGCACTGCTTTACGAGCACTTTACAGTACAGCCACCGTTCCTGCTCTGTGCTGAACACCGCGACTCCTCAGCTATCACCCACTCCTATGGTGCGGGCTGATCTCAGCCCCCCGTGCAGCAAGAGGTGCCACATGGGGGCCACGGATTTCCTCCGAGTTTCTTGTGCCCCAGGCCCCTGTGACTGCATGAACAACCGTCACAACCTTGCCACCACCTCTGTGACCTGGAGTGCAGATTATAAAATCAAAGGATGGGAGTTTTGGCTCAGAGCAGGAGGCAGAGGCATTACCCGGCCGCGCATTTTGGTATGCTGGCACCCCATGACCTGCCATTCTGGGAGGCAGAGTACTTCTCAGGAAGGGGGTACGTAGGTATCGAAGATGCAGCAAACTGCAGCAAAATTAATCTCCAGTCCCATCACTTTTTAGAATCACGTACTCGACACCTGTGGGTATGCCAAGTGGCACAAGTGGGTCTGGAGCCTGCGGCTGCCACAGCTGCAGTGCAGATGGTGAGCGAATTACTGACCGTGTGGCAGGGTAGAAACAAGGACACTCAACTCGCTCCTTCCTGGAGCGTTTTGCATACCTCTGGCAATGAGACGCTCACATGAGCGTAGGCTGAGCATGCAAACAGCATCTGAGTATGCCTTGGTGGAGAAGAAGGGTATCTGGAGGCAGAAGCATTGCTAGCACTGAGCACAGCATTGCAGGGGTGTGATAGGCATCCACACTCCTTTTGCCTTTTACCACCTGATTTTCCAGAAAGCTGGCTTTCATTTAACAAGAAAAATGAAATCCCTAGATCCTCTGTTTGCGAAAGAGATGCTTAGGGGTGAGGTTTGAGGCAGATGAAGTAGCCTGCAGAAAATTCCTTCCAGTAGCCTCCAGGGACTGCAAATTACTCCATTTTGCCTGGAGCAGTATTAATGCAATGACCTAGTGATCACATTTGGAACAACTTTTCAACCTACCACATCGACACATAGGGTTATAGGTGAAACTCATTCACTGGGAAGACGTTCAAAGACCACTGCTTCTGTCTTCAGTCCCAGTCAGACCCACCGGTGTGGGGAACGCAGTGGAAATGCCCCGTAGGGTTAGAGTTGTTAATAATGCATGGGCATATACCATACATTATGTATTTAGCTCAAGAGAGCCGAGCTAAAGTCAAAGGCAGATCAGACAATCCATGAGATTGGACTTAAAATATTTGAAAGGTGCCTTTGGACCAAAATTCGGTGATTAGAAAGAAGCAGAGTCTCCTGTTCAGGGTGGCACCTCCTCGGGTGCTGCACCCAACCCAGAACAAGAGTCATCTGCAAGAGTTGCTGGTAGCAGCAGCCTCAAGTTGGTCTCCACAGCATTCCTCTCTTTCTAGAAGGAAGAAGGGAATTAACCCTCTCCCTGCCAACACTTGGGAAAAAGTCTTTGTGTACTGTCACCATGCCAGGTCCCCCAAGGGTCCCTCAAGGGCCCAAGCGAGACGGGGGTCCACAGCGCACTTCACGGGTGACATGAGGGTAAGCTTTCCTCTTTGGAAACCATTCCTGTGCAAGCCACAGGCCTGCAGGAGAAACCCCACACTGGGGATGCACCGGCTTTCCGAGAAAACTACAGCTGGGACAGGTGCTGCAGGTTTTACACCGGAGATTGCTCAGACAAACCTATCCTTGGCCCATTGAAAGACTGCGAGCTGCAGCATGCAATACAATACTTTGCGGTACTAAAGGACCTTCCGAATGAGGGTCTCACATTAATTAATTAAGCCTCAGAGCACCTAGAAGGAAAATCTATCCTATTTTACCAGCAAGTGCAATGAGTATGCAAAGGTCACACAGAACAGAGGAGCAAAGGAAAGAGAGATCCTGGTGTCCTGACTCCTGACTCCTTGCTGCATCTATTAGCTCATGAGTCCCCTACAAGGGACACACACGGAGGACAAAAGGTGACCCGGACAAAGGACACATATGCAGGACAAAAGGGGCACCATACTGAGAGGTTTAATAAGGTGTAGGAGAACGACTAACAGGGTTACACAGATTGACGCAGGTCAGTAAAGAATATGGCATTAAGAAAATTGATCCTTTCAAAGCCTCCAGCCACATGCTTATGTCAGAACCAGACGTGACTTGTGTCTGTGTTTCATACGATACCACCAAGTATCCACCAAAGGGCTTTCCTTCATGTTTAAATAATGAAATGCAATGTAATGCCGACAGGCGCTTTTTTCACAGGGAGAAGGGAGCAGAAGGGACAGGGTTTGCATGGGCTGAAGCAGAGCCTGGGTCTTCTCTGCCTCTCCCACCCCTCCCTGCCCTCCCCTGCCCACATGGCTCGCAAGCAGGAGGTCACCGGTGGCTGGATGTGCCCATCTGCCTGCAGTGCCAAGGAGACAAGCACATGGGCACTGGAAGAAGGAGTAATCCGTATATGATTGGGGTTTGCGTGTGCAGCATAGCAGCTACGGTGTCTGTGCAAAAGACGGGAGGCTGTCATGGGAAAGAGAAAGAAATGTGCTTTACGGGTCATCATGGAAGTTGGTTGGTATCACTATGAGATNAGGGCTTTCCTTCATGTTTAAATAATGAAATGCAATGTAATGCCGACAGGCGCTTTTTTCACAGGGAGAAGGGAGCAGAAGGGACAGGGTTTGCATGGGCTGAAGCAGAGCCTGGGTCTTCTCTGCCTCTCCCACCCCTCCCTGCCCTCCCCTGCCCACATGGCTCGCAAGCAGGAGGTCACCGGTGGCTGGATGTGCCCATCTGCCTGCAGTGCCAAGGAGACAAGCACATGGGCACTGGAAGAAGGAGTAATCCGTATATGATTGGGGTTTGCGTGTGCAGCATAGCAGCTACGGTGTCTGTGCAAAAAACGGGAGGCTGTCATGGGAAAGAGAAAGAAATGTGCTTTACGGGTCATCATGGAAGATGGTTGGTATCACTATGAGATCGTTTAAGTTTGGATGCTGTCAAATACTCGAGAAAATGTCTCATGACTTTCCAAGTGCATCATTTTGCATCTCTCAAAGATCATGCAATTTCAGTTTGCTCATGCAGGGAACTTTTGTCAATTTGCCAAACTAAAGTAAATATTAAGAGCATCACTGTAGGAAAAGAATATAATGTGTAATCAATAAGAGACGTTCTGCCAAGCTCAGCCGGCACTTAAGGACTAGCTATGTAAAGCAACGTGTGTGTAAATCCCAGCAACAAATGCAATTACTCTTTGTTCTTTGTCTTGCAGCCGGAATAGAGATTGATGGACAAGTCGAAAGTGACACAGAGAGTGAAGGTAACGTAGAGATTAAAAAACGTGTTCTTGTTTGAAATACAAGGGGTGATACCTTTTCTTTTTCTCTCTGGGTTGTGACTTGCTCTACAACAGGAACCATTTCAGAAGCTACTTGTAAGCAAGCAGATTTTTCCCTTGAGGTTTGACTTACAACAGTGATGTGTAAAAACACCATCCTTAAGCGGTCTGTCCCCTTTCATCCATGCTTCTAGAGTAGGAGGCTGTCAGAGCCCACGTCCCATGGCAGCCATCCCTAGTATACCAGGCACCACCGTAAAGCACCACCCTACGCAGGGCTGGGACTGCTTTGCACCACACAGAGGTCCTGCTTGCTTAGACAGTAACACACTGGTATCTTGATTAATCATGGCCACGAGAAGATAAACATGAAAATGGATGGGGGGTGGGCTAATGGCCGTTAGGAAAATCAGGAAGAGCCAGTGACAGGATTAAAAACAGTTTTAACCCTCTATGTATAGTAAATAAAGATAAATAGCTAAGCGATGGGATTATAATGCTAAATAAAGAGAGATAGCTAAGAGGTAGGATTATAACAGCACTGGGTAGGTGACATGAATGTAGACGCTGCTGCAAATCGTGTCTGTATGATCTATAAAATAGGCGAAAATTATTAGCACGTGACTGGGATTTATTTTTTTAATCATATCCACCTTTCCCACACAGGCAAATAAGGAAATAAGATTAAAAGTCACAAATGTATGCTCCACACTTAACCTAATATTTGATACATTGCAAATGAAAACTGTGATAGTTGGCCGCACAAAATGAGCATGTTCTCAAAGAGGATAGGTGGTCCTCTGACCTAGATCACTAACTGAAATTCAGCTGAGACGGACCATTAGATAGTAACTGAAATCTACCTAATGGCTCCTGAGAAATGAGCTGAAAGCTTCTTCTCATTCCCAGTGACAAGTGTGACAACCATCACCTACTAATTTTTTGCCGCTAGCAAGCAAAAACTATTTGCTTGTTATTAATTTCTAACTTTTCACCAAAACAAAAATGTAAATACTCAAATTCTTTTTGCTTCTTTTTTCCTCGCCTTTTAGGCTGCTCATTTTTCACCCTCGGTCCTGTTCCAGAACAATTTCCTTCTTCCAATACAATTTCTCCAACCTTGGGGAAAAAATAAATGCTAAAATTACAAATTTCTGATTTTTATTTTTACTGTTGTTGTTCGAACACTTCATTTTCATCAGCCAGAAATTTTTGAAAATTAGAAGCCAAAAGACTCTGGAAAACTCACTATTGATTTTAATGTACTTGGTGGTAAAAGGGATGGAGGGGCTTGGGGGGTTTTTGAATTTTTTTCCCCTTTCCATAGTATTCTGCAATGAAGTCATGCTCTATGTCAATCTTTCAAACTGGAAACACTTCTGACTTCTGGACAACTGAGTTTTCTAGCTTGCAATGCCAGGAAGAATGAAGCGTGCATCAGAGACTGCCTGGGGTTTTTTTCTTCTCTGGGTATAGACCTTCTTATAGAAAATAAAACTCAGAGAAACAAGCCCTGGTGCTGTCTAAGGTGTACCTTTTCTCTATAGAAATAGATGACCTCCATCCCCAGCCTTTAAAAGGAAACAGTTTTCAAGGACATTGCACCAACAAGCACACTACATACTGTATAACCAACTGCAATTTCTGTTTTCATTGCTCTGGTGTGTTTACAGGTCAGGAAGATACCTGTGCTCTCTGACGGACAGGCTTTTGCATTTGTAACTAATTGGTCACGTATCAGTCACTGATGTGCTAAAACTAGCTGTACTGTCTTAAACGGGAGTTGCATAGCCGAACAGTTGGATGTGGTTCTTGGACGGGGTATAATGTAAAGACCACCGAGGTCAAAATGATCCACTCATTGACTTCGCTAGGGTTTGCATCAGGCATCCTGGATGCCTGTGCTTTTCTGACGAGTCCTTATTTTGCCAGCATAGCAAGCTAAGAGTTTCCCATAGTACTTGTTTCTTATCTCTTGCAGAAGATGAAATAAAGGACAAGACACCTAAGAATCGGCACCTCGGGGAAACTGGCAGAGCAAGCAGACTTGAAAGGAAAAAGCAAGAGAAAGACAAAGAGGAACATGAGAGCAGAGAGGAAGACAGTTGTAGCCAACAAAACAGAGCTTCTAGGAGAAAAAACTATCAAACGAAAAACAGTGATGGAAAAAAAGCAGGAGAGGAAGGAAGCCGGCAGAGAGAGAGAGGCAAAAAGGTTCCTAACAAAGATCAAAAGGAGTCAGAAAACGAAGAAAAGAAAACAAACAAGAAAGGAAAGGAAGGGGAGAACAAACGGAAGACAGACAGGAAAAACAGGTAATCAAACAATCCCTGAGTACAGCCGTAATGACATGCCGCGAGCTTGTGGCGTGTGGGTCAGAACTGCAAAACCAATAGACTGTGAATAAGTTACTGCTCTCCCAAAAGAGATACAACAGCGGAAAACAGTAGTGTAAAATGCCAAGCAGCCAAACTCTGTTCAAGGTCTTCTGTCATTATTGTTTCTCATCCAGGATGAGATCCATGCATGTAGTGGAGTCCTAGCACGTACAGCTCAGGGTAGAAAAGCACTGAAACAAGGCAGCTTGAGCAACTCAGATTTGGGCACATGTTTTTGGCTGGTCTGTGGAAAGATTCAGGTTAAAATGGATCTCTCATGTTTTCAAGTCTCTTCCTCTTCCAAATCTTGCTTGTTCTAACTCTCTGCTTCTTCCCATATCTTCCATTTCCATCTGAAGGCATTAAAAAAATTTTTCCAGAGCCAGGTGTAGCCCTGGGCAATGCTTCTGTAGCTGAAGCGTGGTCCAAAGCACAATGTCGGGTGAGTTATGATGCCATGCCACTGCCTCTTGATTATCCTGGCTGGAAGCAGCCTTCCACTGAGCCTGAAGGGGCTGTGCTGGCATCTCACTGGCCAGGGGATGGTGAGGCATCGTGCCCGTGTCAGAGTGGGATCCCCAGGGGCAAGCAGCAAAACGCCCACCCTAGGCAAGACCTTCCCTCTAACTCCTGCAAGATTTTCCATTTTGTGCCCTTCATTTTGTCTCTCCCAGCACTTCTTCTGCTTCTTCCAACTCATCCGATGAGGAGTCACTGTCCGAGGAAGAGCTCGCAATGCTGATGGAGCAGGTGGAGCAAAAGAAAAAACTGATTTCTACCATGAGGAACAAGCCCTGGAGGATGGTGAAGAAGCTCTCAGTGCTCAGGTATCCGTTACACCGGGAACCCACAATGCTGGGGTCTTTGCTGACTGTCAGATACACTTTACCTTTCCTAGAGATTGCAGTTTTGCTTCTGCTACTGCAACACCTCAGTCTCAGAAAAATTGACAAGCAGATCCTGGCCAGCACATCTGAGTTTAAATGATCAGAATTAAAATGTGGAATTCAATTTTCAGCCTCTGTAACCAAAGAACGGACAAGGTGCAAATCTGTTCAACTGATACCCACGGCCAGGTCATTCTACCCTTGTATTTAAAACCAAATGACTCACTACTGTCAGGCTACTTGTTAAAGCAAACTCTGCCCTGGTTTGCTTATTCATGCCCATTGCCAGAAAGAAATCAGAGCGGCAAAGTGCCATGTTACTTCACACTTCCTGAGATGGCGCTGCTTGGAAAAAATGATGTATTATTTGCAGAGGTTTATGGTGCAAAGGTGATATTGCCTCCCAGCCCACGCTGCATGTGGGGAAAACACAAGTAGATGCAGAGACCCCTTAGTGCAGGGCAATGGGGGCTGTGGGACAGATCTGACTAGGGAAATCAAAAGCCACAGGTCAACAGGGACCAGCTCGTAACAAACCATTCCCATGCCGAGGCAATGTTTCAAATCCCAGCTCTATCAGTTAAAATATATCCTGAAACCCCTTCCTACCAGGAGGACTTTGAAAATAGCATTGTAAAGGCGTACACAGCCCCACGGGGAGTGTTGATGTCCCCCATCCATCTTTGCCAAGATGCTGCTCAGAGCTGCAGTGACTGGGCTGTAAGGGCTGGTAGTCACCATGTGTCTCTCTCTCTCTTTTACACCCTGAAGTCCAAGACCTGCTCCNCAGCCCCACGGGGAGTGTTGATGTCCCCCATCCATCTTTGCCAAGATGCTGCTCAGAGCTGCAGTGACTGGGCTGTAAGGGCTGGTAGTCACCATGTGTCTCTCTCTCTCTTTTACACCCTGAGGTCCAAGACCTGCTCCATCTTCCATTAATATCAGAAGCCTTGAACACTGCCAATTATTTCTAAAAATTTGGATAAATATCTATGCAGGGAAACTGTATTAAAACAGCTTTTCTATCTCACAGGCATGNCAGTGACTGGGCTGTAAGGGCTGGTAGTCACCATGTGTCTCTCTCTCTCTTTTACACCCTGAAGTCCAAGACCTGCTCCATCTTCCATTAATATCAGAAGCCTTGAACACTGCCAATTATTTCTAAAAATTTGGATAAATATCTATGCAGGGAAACTGTATTAAAACAGCTCTTCTATCTCACAGGCATGCTATGAGCCTGAGCTCATTACAAACAAAATCTTAAGACACTCCTAAAGTCCAAATTTTTGCAAGAAAAGAAAAAAAAAGCAAAGCAGTATTATTTCTGACATATTTTACCTTTGGTGTAGGATCCTGGCTAAAATTCTGCCTAGGATCGTGTTTGATAATGTACTTCCATTCTTTTGTCTTATCCCTGAACCGCAGCGATCATTACCACCCACTATTCAACCTAAATGAAATTGTTGTATTGCTTGTGCAGGGGTGTCCAGAAATGCCCTCAGAGTGTTGTACATTCATTAGTTGTTTTGGCTGCACAAACTCAATCCCAAGACAAGAAAGAATTAGCCCCATTGCACAGATAAGGAATTTGAAACACAAGGAGACCGAAACAATGCATTCAAGAGTTAGAAATCTCACTTTAGGTTTACAAATAAAGTCGCAGGTAGTTTTCCCACTGTTACAGGCTGAACTAGCCAACTGTTTCTACCAAGCAGAAGTCCGTCTTTCCCACAAGCTTAGGATTGCAGTGGACCTCCTGACTCCTTAAATTTAATCTCTTCTCATGCTGTATCAGCAACATCAATATACAACATAGTGTTATTCACAAACTCGGTATACTCTAACAGCATCTACCTGGGTTCTTTTCTCTGTATTTCCCTTAGAAACCCATTCTAATTGCAATTTGCGTCTTGATTTTACTCCCGACCAGCATATATTAATTTCTCTGGTGCTAATATTATCCTGTTAGGCCAATTGTACATCTCTGATATTCATCCAGGGAGGGAAATTCTGCACCTTCTTGGATCTTGTTTCACTAGAAAATGTCATTTTTCTTTTGATCAATGCACCAGGAGAGAGAAGTTATAGCAGGCACGCCTGGGTGGGAGAGCTCTTGGGGGAGAATAACAGGCAGACTTTTGGTCTACATCCAGAGCAGAGCAGGGAGCAAGATTTAGGGCACATCTCCATTGCATGAGCATGAGCACTTTAGGGACCCATCAACTAGCCCTACGTGAGCGTGTGAGCTCTGTACGGCACAGCAACACCACCAGCAGATAGCAGCTGGCACCCCAGACACGGCACAGGGTGCAGAGAGCCCAGACACCTGCCTTCACATGGGTAGGGTGGTGTGGTGGCTTTCCCTCCGGTGCAGGCAGAGGTGAAAAGCTAAATACTCCTTTGCTGTTTCAATAACCCACTCGTTTATTTTCCAATTAGGGAGGCACAAGCTTTTGTAGAGAAGTTTGAAGGAGCTCTGGGAAAAGGGAAGGGCAAAAAGTTGTACGCGTATAAGATAATGATGGCAAAGGTAAGTGCTGCGATGATGTCAGGGGAAAGCTTGGTTACCTAGTTATGCATTCAGCTCATTTTTGGTAGAGTTTATTAACCCATATTTGGCAAAAAAAAAAAAAGACACCAGGAAATCAGAATAATACTTCCTGTATGCATTTAAAAAAATACTAGCCAGCTTCCAATCTGTGATAATTACAGAGAGACCAAGGGGAAGCTTCCCCCTACCTGAATCTCATTGCCACCTTCCCTGAAGCAAGGGAGGGTTTGGAATAAAACACGGTTCTCTGGTTGTAATCTTCAAAACTCTGATCTGCGAGACAAGGTACCCCTAAAGTGGAGAGAGGTCGAGCCAAACTCCGGCACCTCTCCATGGACCCCTGTAAAATTTCGTCTTCCTCTTTAATGAGACAACAAGGAGGATGATTACTGTGTTTTAAGACCGAAGTTGGTAACCAAGTTGCATGTTGTCATGGAGATTAGACTGAGAAGTGAAAAACGGAGCCAGGCCTGAGATGATGAAATCAATTGGAGTTTAGCCGCTGGTCTGATGTGGAATGATTCAAGCTCAGGATTTTATCAAATTAAATTTTGTTTTAAATGGAGTTGGCTCTGCATCAATTCATCCAATCCAGAGCTAGGCCTGAATTTTCCACCCTTATATAATATAGTAAATTCATAGCACAACCATACATTTCCAAAAGACTGGGAAGCTTAAAATTCAGATAATTCATGCAAATACTTGGTGGTTAAGGGCTTTTGGATTGACAGCAGTTTCTGAAATGTTCCAAAAGCTCAGACCCAGACCCAGACCAGAGTTTTTGCTTTGGACTTTACACCCACTCCTAGCAATGCTACCAAACCCTGACACTGGAAAGCCCTGCAGATGAAGCAGCCTCCTTCTTCGCCTCTCTCTACTCACAGCCACATTGTCTTGTTTCAGAAATGGGTGAAATTTAAGAGAGACTTTGCCAATTTTAAAACCCAGTGCATACCCTGGGAGATGAAGATAAAAGAAGTAGAGAGTAAGTGGATGTTTGTGCTGTGCGGTGGTAGTGAAACATTTTGTAAGAAGACAGCTTTGCCTTCATCCAAGCAATGCTCCAGCTCCCCTGTCCCCAGTACCCTCTGACCCTGGGCACCAGTGCCGAACACGGACCCCGGGCAGCACTGGGCTTTGCCATCTCCATCAGCGGTGGGGGCTATCGGGAGGGACTTGGGCAACATGCTGGGGGAGACCTGAGGGTAAAGGGGTCCAGGTCTTGCAGAGAACAGTTTAATTCTCCTAAACTGCTAACCACCAAGTGTCTTCTCGTTCAAGGTCACTTTGGCTCCTCGGTTGCTTCCTACTTCATATTTCTTCGGTGGATGTATGGAGTAAATCTTGTCCTTTTTGGGTTAATATTTGGACTGGTTATAATTCCAGAGGTAAGTGCTTAATTCTCCATTCAGTAATATCTCGCCAGTTGCTTAACATGAACATGAGATTGATGGTGTAAACAAGTGTCTTATAACAGGCGGTGCTTTAGAAAAATTAAATGTGTAAGGATGATAATTTACAAAGAATTACTTACAAGGCTGTTACTGACATGAGAGCAAAAGTTGGATGGAAATCAGGAGACCTAAAATGCTACTGAAGATCCTGCCCATCCAACAGCTAGAACAGGACCTTAAAAACCTAATTTAAAGCTATTTTTACATTTTGACTAAAGTGAAAGACCCAGTCTAGGAATCCTCTCTGGATACTAGCTCAGGTCCATAAGAAATGGGCTGTGCTCTGAAAGTGATTAGGAAAATCCCTCTTTTGGGCCCTCTGAGGGGGACAGCACCAAGGGGACAGCCACTGCAGAGCCCTGCAGCAGGAACCTTTGAGGGAAGGAACAAACAATTTTCCAAGTATTTTGCCAACTAACATTTGTTTGGGAAATCTCCCTTTTCTGTACTTCTAATTCAGGTGATTCACAAGGAAGAGTTTTATTGTCAGTTTTTCTATTTGTCACTGTTCGTGGAGAAGGAAAAGGATCTCATAGCCAACTTTATATGATCATTCATTGAAGAATTTTTTAGTGTAGCCATTGCAGCTCTGGCTAAATTACTCAGTGCTGTCTTTAAAGGCTGTGCAATCTGCAGACAGTGGCATCTGTTCTGTTCAATGCAGATTTTTATGGAGCAAAAATGCAGCACATAGTCTCTCCTGAGGACTGTGCTTTTGTTCTCCTTAATGTGGTTGCTCACACTACTGAAAGTGAAAGTGCTATTTCCTCCCAGGATGAAGAGGCATAACAATTAGCACTGAACCATACAAATTTATTTTGTTAGGAACTATGCATATGGTAGAAGACTAAACAGCTTTCATCTTTGAAGTATGCATACTGTTACTCATTGCCTACTGAGCTGTTACGGTATGGAGGGTAGCTGGGCAATAAACATTTAATCATAAGTTATTTTGAAATTAATTAGATAGCCTTAAAAAATAAGTGATAGATGATATGCTAGGACCTTCCTAGGCTATGAATGCTAATGAGATATTTTGGTATAGGCACCAGTGAGAACCTGCTTGTAAATATGTTATTAAATCTCCATAGCCCTTGGTGCTCTGTCTGGACTTCAATAGCTGCTGGACTTGCTGCGTGCCCTGCTTTGTGTGGTGCCACCAGGAGAGCCTGTGCCACGAAAATTGTTCTTTGCATCATTTTGTCATATTCTTTTTGCCCAAACCTAACTGCCCTTCACCTCACCTTGAGATCATTTTTCAATTCAAGACCATATAATAGAAAATATACTGCAAGCTCAACCCAGTGTTCTTAACTTGTCTCAAAGGAGGAGTCCTGCATAGATAGATAAAGCTAATCCCTTTATTGCATTAGATCCATGAAGTTCAAGCAAAGAACTTCTTGCTAAACCAAGGACATTTAAACTGGAGCTGTTCATTGAGGGATACAGCTCCTTGGCAAAATAGTTCCTGCGCAATGGATGTTACCAGGGAAAGGGAACTCCTCTGGTTATTTGGGTGAAATTAATAATTAATTCTAAATATTTTAAACTGCTGCTCCAGTATTAAGAAATAAAATATATATTAAAATCAATCAAAAGGAAAAGCAACCAAAAGCAAACCAAAAGGCACTCATTATGAAAAAGCTACTAAAAACTGTACAGTGGGTTATACTATACTGTATATCACTGTTATTAATATTCACCAGGTCCTGATGGGAATGCCATACGGCAGCATGCCGAGGAAAACCGTACCCCGGGCCGAACAAGCAACAGCTATGGATTTTTCAGTTCTTTGGGATTTTGAGGTAAGTACTGGAGCATTAATCATAAGAGATACATTTAATACCTCCTCAAACCCTTCAGCAGTTAGTGGTGCTACAGGGACAAATTTGTTCCAAGGTAAACCAGCAATGCACCTATTTCTTCCAGAAGATGAAGTCACCTGCTGCCACAAAATCTCCGTGGATCTCCAGAGATTTCTGGCCAAAACAGCATGTGCACATGCATATGGATTTGAATCACTTCATATACGAATGTGCTGGCTGGTGTACGTCACATGTGTGTGTATACACACAAACACAGACATAAATATATTTCTCAGTGTTGCAGGAACAAAGCAGATGTACGTTTATTCCAAAGGGAACATATCATATCCCAACACAGCTGGCTAACATGACACAAAATCTGTCTGGGGTCAATGACGTGCAACAGGACAAAGTAAAATCCACTAAGGCCAGTGGAGTTACACAGTTCCACACTGAACGAATTCAAAGCAGATTTAGGAATCCCATGTCCTTTTGTCTACACAGTATTTTTATTCATGAAGCACAAGAAGCCAAAGTTAGGTTTTTCTATAAGAATTAGTAGAAGCAGGTAACTATGCAAACAGCCCAGTGATGAGCTGGGCGCCACTCACTTAAAGCACATTTGCAGAGTTGCCTCGTGAATTCAGGTGAAAAAAAGATCCTTCTACAGAGGAAAAAACACCCAATAAATAAATTTCTGCTGTATTTTAAATCTATACAGAACTATATATATAAATATATATCATCATCTCGCATTTGTAATGTAGAATTTTATTCTGAATGAAAAAAACAAAAAAAAATTTGTATAGCCAAGAACCATTTTACTTCCAACTAGAAAGGCAGCCAGCACACAGGTGAAACGTGAGAGCTACTCTGAACCAGGCAGCCAGAAGGTGAGTTCAAGCTGCGGACCCCCTTTGCGGGCAGGGAGCACCTTGCTATACCACTGAACATGCTCATAGCCTTGGGAAGGGGATCACTCCTCATGCCCCTGCCATTCCTGTTCCCCTGAAATATTTATATGAGCCTAAAGCTGGAACCAAAGTTTCAAACTTGCACCCAAAGGGAAAGCCCGAGTTTCCAGCTGCCCGCGAGCGCTTGGCTGCAATCCCAACTCAGACTCCCTCCAGTTACTCTTTGCCTTTGAAGATTTAGACCAAAGGGTTTAAGTGTTTTTAGAGGACAGCCCAAAAAAGAAAAAGATGCGTGCAGGGGGTGAAGAGATTCTGCAGTGGCCAATACCTTGGGATCTAACTTTCAAAGCTGCTCTTTCTGGAAATATTTTTTTACCGCCTGTTGGCGCTGGCCCACATACTACAAGCATGGGACCCAGTCCTTCTGTAATAAACCCTATCACAGTTTTCTAAACTGAAAAAAGCCCAGCTACTTTAATGCAAGCCAGATTATTTAAATTAATTTCTTAATAAGGCTTCAAATGCTGGTGCATCCAGGAACTTGACAAGGCCAGACCTTGGTTCACCACCCATTTTCTGCTGAGGATCCTTTCAGCTCTTGCTCTCCCAGCACTTTCACCGACTTGCCAGAACCCAAAATTCAGAGGTGAATCAGCAAAACTTTGAATAACTTTGCACTGAACGAAAAGCTTATTTGAACATCACACTGTAAAAATGCAAGAAGCAGCATTTAAACTCATTTGTTCAGAAAACAAACAAAACTAAATGCCAAAACAAACAAAAAACCTGTTGCAGCAGTGTTGCTGAACTGCAGCTGCTGATTTTGTCCGGAAGACCATAGATTACCCACGTATCAGTAAGGAAATTTGCTCTTGGATGAGGCTGTACCATTGCATGAAAGGCTGGCTACCATGTCCTGCAAGTCTCCTGCCACATTGCCCTGCTATCACCAAGGCCTGATCCTCAGAACCCCTCTGCCACACAGGTCCCCATCCCCTACCTGCCCCTGCCATGCTGCTTGACACCAGGGAGCAACCACACAAACTTGATGAGCAACTTCCAGCTATGGGGCAACAATGTACACCTATACCCTCTGCAGCCAGAAGACGTGAAATTAAGCCTTCACAGAGGCTTGCCCTTTGAAAATGAATAGATGCTTTTTCCAGCATGCTCCACAGGAGAGGTGCAATGGGGAAACATATTTCAGAGCCAGTGTAAAATCAAGAGTCAATACTGTGATCCTGAAAAATACATTTCAAGAGAGAGGAGCCAGGGAAACATATGCTTTGGCAGCAAGGAGGTCACATCATGGATTCCTAGAAGACTAGAAAGGAATAAATCTCACTTGGACATCAGACACTATGTCTTACAAACGGAGTTTAAAGAACATACTGGATGATGTGAGCAGAGAAACTCATTTTTCAGTCCCCACTATTTGATGAATCAAAAAGGCAAAGGTTTGGGATCGCAGCTTGAGGAAAAAACTTCACTAGCATCTTCCAGGAACATAATCTTTATACTTTATGAGGTTTTTTTTCATTACACCTCCCCAGCACATGTTATACATTACACATTATGAGCCCCAAACAGCCGTGCTCTACTGTGCCAGCCACAGGCTTGCTGCGTTTCCCTAAGTGGTTGAGCAGCACCGGCAGAAACACATGCAAAGTCATTCTGTGCCTGTGGCACTGCGCTTTGTGCAGGGCAAACATGCAGCTAACGTGACACCCAGGGATACCAAAGTTTTATATTAGGTTGGGAATGAAAAAACTAGTGCTCGGGGGAGCCTAGTCTAATTGATTAAATGGAAGTGGTCAAACACTGGAAGAGAAGCCCAGAAAGGTTATGAGATCTCCACCCTCGGAGATTTTCAAAACTCAGATGGACATGGCCCTGAGCCACGGCACTTAATTTTGAAATTGACTCTGCTTTGAGCAGGGGGCTTGACTAGATGACCTCCAGAGGTCCCTTCCCATGTAAATTGCTCAATGTCTCTAAATAAGATCCATTACACAGGATAGGAACTTCAGGTTATGTCTCAATTTTAGTCTTTCCAAAGGCCAAAGAGGGGACCCTTGCTCAACCATCATGGCCAGACTGACTAATTACACTTAACTTACGAGCTGAAAGACAAAAGGAAAAAAATAGAGAAGTACACTATGCAGTGATGCACATCAACTTGGATATGACAGAAAAATTGGGAGAGAATGCTAATACGGATCAGGAGATCTGCATGCTCATTGAAAGCCCAACAGTTTCTATAGCAAAAAAAAGTTATCTACTTGAGACAACATGGTTGACATTGTGTCTAAGCTCTGCTTTCCCCAGGAAAGTGATGTTTTTATTTTAGTCTTTAGTTATATTTGCTCTGCAGGTGGTAGCCAGTAAAAGGAACTAAATCTGCAGGGTGCCAAGCATCAGCTGCCTCCTGGCTGAAAGGAAGCATTTCATAATCATGGTGGGAAATCCCTTTGCCACAGCATTTCTGCAAGATCCGAGTGTTTGGTACTGGCTTAGAGAAGGACATGGGCTACAGCCACAAAGAGCAACAAGGAGGTTTTTCTGGGAGGGATGAAACAGTGATGGATAAACCCTACATTTTAGTTTTGAGCCAGTATCTTCTGACTTGCTCTCCCTCTTCCCTCTCTTAGGAGGATAAGCTCTTAGGAAGATGGCTCTCAAAGATAACGGGGCAGCAAACAGCCAAGAATGAAACACTAAAATTTTTTCCAAGTTAATTTTCCTTGGTTTAAATCCTGTTTTCACCAGAAACCTCTTCCCAGCAGAAGAAAAGCTGCGCAGCTTACACAAATGTTTGCTTTTTCTTTTCCTCCAGGGCTACATCAAATATTCGGCACTCTTTTACGGCTACTACAACAACCAGCGGACAATCGGTTGGTTAAAATACAGGCTACCAATGGCATATTTCATGGTTGGGATCAGCGTATTTGGCTACAGCCTGATGGTTGTTATAAGATCGTAAGTACAGCTGGCATTGCCCTCTCTGCAAAATCTACGCAGATTCGTATCACAGCTGGATTCCCCTCCATGGGCATGGCTCACAGCTCAGTCCAGCTTTGGCCGGATTCCTTGGGGGATGTGGGGCAAAGGGCTGCGTGCCTGCTGTGCTCATACACTCGACCTCAGCATCCACCGCCTCTGGCTCTAGTGGGACAGGTGGACTGGGGCAGTCCACTGCCTCGGCCATGTGCTCACATGAATTATTTTGAACCCTCCCAGCTCCTTCTCCAACCCTCTTCTTCCTCCTCCTCTCCAGATCACTCTAACCCTTCTTCCAACATTACTACAGGGCAGTCAATCAGGTGGATTTTGCACATGAAGAAGGATTTTACAGTAAATTTCAAAGGGTCCTTTTCCCATCCTTTAATTGCAAAAAAAAACATTCCTGAAAGCCAATGTGAATCACAGAGATGGTGCAAGGCGTACAGAAAAGAGCCAAACGCTACCAGGCTGCTTTTGATGAGTCTCCAAACCAATCAGCAGAGTTTTAAAGCCGGGTCCCAATCTCTGTGCCCCTGGTACACTGTTCCCAGGCACCAGTGAGGTTCCTGCAACATCCCCATGGCACCAAGGATGCAGCCAGGGCACCTCTTGCTGCTGAGACAGCCTCTGCAAAGCCAAAAATAAAACCCTCTGTCTCTCTCTAGAGGCCACACCATGCAAAGGTTATCCTTCCTTTGCAAGAAAGAATAAGCCCGTGGATTTGTATCCCTTTCAAAAGAGGTTCTAATTGCTGTGCAGCAGAAAGAGCCTCTTGAGCCTTTGGCTGGAGTGGGACATGGGATTTGCTGTACATTTGCCATGAAATTGCAGCATCGGTTGTCTCGCCTTCCTTAAGGGGCTGGTATTAGGAACTCTAGTGGGAATTACAGAAAGATTTTGGGGATCAAATAATAGAGAGGGAACAGCAGAAGCCATATCTGCTCCTATGCTGATTAAGAAGAATAATCCTTTTTCTCTCTCTGCATGGTTTGCTGCAAGGTCTTTGGCTCCAGCATTGCGCTGCCACTTAAATGTCACTAAAACTTTGTGTTGCAGTGGGTGTATCACACCCATTGCAACACAGTGATCACAGCACCAGTGACTTTTGACTGAATTTAACCAGCTAAAGGTAGTCATAGTCGTATGCTGCACCCTAGGACCCTGAAGCACTGTAAATGGACTTGCTTCATGCACTAGCTGGTAGAAGCAGTCCTTAGTCCGCTTTAATCACCTATGCTAGGTTTTTTCTACATTACTGTTTTTGATACAAGACCTGCGTAGCCCTGAAGACCCCTTTTGGCAGTTCAGTTGTCCTTAAAGTCCAACATCACATGATAGACAGTAGACAGTTACACCCAAACCCCAGGAATGGTCATCCCGCTCCTTCCTTATCCACTAGCAATTCTAAGCCACCTGCGCTGCTTTGCAAAACTGAATGACACCTGGTGGCTCTGTGGAACAGTCCCTGACCTTGCCACCGCACATGTTCTTGCACAGGATGGCACGTAATGCCAATGAAAGTACAGCAGATGGGGAAGATGACAACTTCGTTTTCAGCTGGAAAATGTTCACCAGCTGGGACTACCTCATTGGCAATCCAGAAACGGCAGACAACAAGTTTGCATCCATCACCACCAGCTTCAAGGTAACCCTAACTGGCATTTCTCTGTCTGCTTCTGGGGATGCTCCCAGCGCCTACCATGGCAGAGGTTTAAGGGGAAATCTGGGTACGTGTACAGCATCTCTCCGTACAAACAGGGTATGGCACTGAATCACAGCAGCTCCAGCTCCTGTGCCATGGGTCACCCCTACAACCTTTTTAGGATTTCAAAAAAATCTGGTTTACTTCAGAGCGCAATACCCCCACCATGTTCCCCTGGGGCATGGCAGGCTGTTTGCCACTTGACATCTTTCAGCGAAACCAGGATGCCTATATGAAGCTTTGCTTGAGCTTAACACAAACTACCGTATTGAACATAGCCAGAATAGCATGGGATTACGCTTCATAGGGAAGAAAACTGTCTGATGTTGCCTTAGGCTCAGTGCTGTGAGATATGTGCTCCAATTCTGTGAGCATTCCTGTTTTTTCAGGAGTCTATCGTGGATGAGCAAGAAAGCAACAAGGACGAGAACATCCACCTGAGAAGGTTCCTGCGGGTTTTAGCCAATGTCCTCATCATATGCTGCTTGTGTGGGAGTGGCTACCTCATTTATTTCGTGGTGAAGCGCTCCCAGACATTTTCCAAAATGCAAAACGTTGGGTGGTATGAAAGAAATGAGGTAAGAAAACTTTGCTTCCAGTTTTCTGCCATGGCAATTTTCCTGGGACATCAACACAATCATTGCCATGGCTTGAGGACAGCATCCAAGGCAGAGGGATTCCCTACCAGGGCCCAGAATCTCCCTTCAGTACATTTGTACTAGTTTTAGCTGTGAAGCACAATGGTCTTACTAAGAGTTTCTAGGGCAAATTAACAGCTCTTGCTAAGAGGGGAAAATACTCTTACAATAAATGGCAGTAAAAGTCAATGGGCTTTCAGCACTTACACCCTTGATCATTTTTCAAAGCATCTGCCTCAAGTTGCATATAAATACTTATAAATTCTGTTGCTCTTTCTCTGGATGTTAGAAATGCCCATGATCAGACATAAAGCTAAACTCATATCTTCATTGTCCATCTTGAAATAAGATTTTACAACCTGCAGAAATATTTCACTTGTCAAAGTTTTTCTGTGTCTGATTTTGGAATAAGAAGTTCAAACCTTGAAGCTCTTCACAAAAAAAAAAAGAAAAGTCAACTTAAGGAAAGGCTTAATTTCAATGTACTACATTATCATGTATTTATATTTCAAAGCCATGCATTTTCATAATTCCCTCAGAAAACATTAGCAAGACAGCACTTTCTCACGAAATGCTTTGATTTATTTCAGTGAACTTTTCCCAAAGAAAAAAATCCTGTTTAAAAAAAAAAAAAGAAGTTAAATGTCTGAGACTTTCCTGGTAATAACTCAAGATCTGAATATATACAGTTCTGGATATTGTTCCCTCTCCTGGAAAGAAAAGCACAAAAAAGAGACCTGTGAGTCAGAGCCCGCCAGCGGTTGTACAGACAGTCCTCTGCAGACCAATGGGCACAGTAGGGATGGAAAAAAAGACAGAGCCTGCAAGTCATGCCTGAGCTAACACTGACTTGCCAATGACCTCATTGACCACAGTACAACTTAAGGCCTCATACCACGCAGAAGAACAAAAATACCACTAGGACATACTTTCTTGAGCTGCAAAACTGAGTTCTTTATGGGCTTCCATTCAAACCTGTAATTGCCTATCGCAAAAGCAAAGATGCTGAAAGTGGAAAATAAGCATTAGTATCGACTAATTATCTTTATGCATGCAAGCCAAGTCTTGCACTACCTCCAAAACTAAAATGAGAACCTCGGAGCTGATGCAAGCAGTACTACAAGGGACTTGAGGAACATAAATATTCATGAATCTGGACTGAGGGAACAAATTCTTTAGAGCTCATCCCTTTGAGATAACAGCAAAAGTGCTCCCACAAGAGCAAGCTGTGCAACCCAGCCCTGAAGTCTGATGCTGTGTTGCCTGCATGCTAAGCAAAGACAGGAGCTGAGCTTGCTTTGGCTCCCACCTCTTTATAAATCCTTCAGAAAGCTACACCCAGCTGCTCGCAGCCCCTGCTCTGCTCTAAGTGATACAGTCGCTGTTGTTACTACTAGCAGTAATCGCATTTTCCTCATGCGGCAGGTTGAAATTGTGATGTCTTTGCTGGGCATGTTTTGCCCTCCGCTCTTTGAAACCATCGCTGCACTAGAGAATTACCATCCCCGCATTGGGCTGAAATGGCAGCTGGGGCGGATCTTCGCACTCTTCCTTGGGAACCTCTACACGTTTTTGTTGGCCTTGATGGATGACGTCAATGAAAAAGTAAGTGTTGAGTTGAAAAGCCACGTTCACTAGCACTGTCCAGAGCCGAGGGCAAGCGCAGCCCATCCCCGCAGCCAGCAGGGAGGATCACCCTCTTGCAGCAGACGCTTCCTCCCTCCTCAATCCTCTGGAGCATTAGCTGCAGCGCTCTGGGGGGACTCGCAGCCCAGAGGGGTTTCCAGAGAGTCTCCAGCTTCTCTTTACAGACCTGAAAAGAGAGTGTTTATTGTCTCCTATAATTATGGCATATTGGGATAATTCAGGTTTTTTCTCCATCTGACACAGTTTGCAATTTCTATTAACGCAGACCCTGAAGATGTAGTTTATAATCCTTTTCCCCTGCCCTCCCCTCTTTAACATTACCCTGGTAGCGTGTTGCAGGCAGATAACTGCAGGAAAGGATAAAAGTCTAACTGATCTGCAGAAAAAATGAGTCTGTTTTAAGCTGAGAAGGATTGGAGGAATCAGGGAAGTTTGGTCTGCCCTGAAAAACGATGAAGAAATTGAGGACGGAGGACTAGATGGAGGCTCCCTCTGAACACACTAGCCTTGCAGGAGGGCTGGTGCCTGCACCTGCAGGGAGCAGGCTGCTAGCTCCCCAAAACTCACAGTGCCTCGAGCTACTTTTGGTCTGGAGTCGCTGCTGCTCCCTTGNCGGAGGACTAGATGGAGGCTCCCTCTGAACACACTAGCCTTGCAGGAGGGCTGGTGCCTGCACCTGCAGGGAGCAGGCTGCTAGCTCCCCAAAACTCACAGTGCCTCGAGCTACTTTTGGTCTGGAGTTGCTGCTGCTCCCTTGCTCCTGGCAAAATGGAAGGAGTTCCTGTGCTATTTCCCTTTCCAGTGCCAGCACTGCAACTCTGTTATAAGCAAATGCCTATATAATGGGTGGTAACTGGTAGGGAGGAGGGAGAAACCCAGTGCCTTGGGTTTCTGCAAACACATCCTCTGGGACCCTCATTTCCTGACATTTTTCACTGAGAGATCTCTTTGTTGCAGCTGGCTGAAGAAGACGTGGTGAAGAACATCACGCGCTGGACGCTGCTTGGCCACTACAACTCATCTGTGGGGAACGGCAGCGCTGATGCCACCCCACCTCCCATTGATCCCGCAGACATGCCCAGGGGACCCTGCTGGGAGACAACCGTCGGCATTGTAAGAATTTCATTATGTACTAAGTCTCAGGGCTTCTGCATGGTAGAGGTACTTTTCTTTGTTTATGATGTTTTTAGCATTTCCAGGCTGGAAGTTTTGCTTGCAAATGGCATCTCCTTTCCCGATTCTCGCATAGCGGTACCGAGGCAGTATAAATCCTTGGCCATACCTCTCAAGCTCTGGTAGCGAACTCCCCAGCTGGATGAGCCCAGGGCTCTGTGACCCTTTCTGTGAAGGGCACAAAATGCTGGGTAATCTGTAGCCATGCCTGCAGCGTGTTTTGGCTCAGATCACAGCTGCGCCTTTGAAGGAACCTGTCTTCTCCACTACTGCTGCACTTTGGTTCACATTGCAGGGAGGCCTTGGAGCACATGGGTAAAACCCAACCAGAGGACATGCTCCAGGGGAACTCCTGACATGACCCCCACTAAAGCATCGTGAGGCCACGGCACGAAAGTAGAATTAGGCAAAAATAACCTCCCTGAAATGCATGCAAGGTGGTCTTCAAGTACTCACAGTTTCACCCCACGAACCCACCCTGTACCTTCCCACTTTGGGCAACTTCATTCACTAAGAAGTTCTGTAGCCAAACTATGCACAACTTAAAAAGTAAAAGCAATTCTTTTTTGGCTGATAGCGATAGCTAGGGCTCACCCAAGCTAGAAGGCTATGCATTACTGTGTACACCCCATGGGTCTTCACTGGCCAAGTGGTTTTCAGGCAAGTGGGGAAAGACAAACCACCATCACTCCTTGGAAGGGGCTGATCCTTAGCACAACTGAGCTGTCATCCTCCAAATCCTTGTTTTTTCCCCCCTCAGGCTTTTAAACTTTTCCTTATCAGTGTTTTTCCTTTTGAATCCCTGAGACACCAGCTTTCCCCATCCTACAAGCCTTACTTCTACCTGCAATTTTACCCTTCTTGTCTTGCACATCTCCTCTCTCTACACTTCCTTGCAGCTCTTGTTTACAACTGAGCAATTTCCTCAGGCATCCACAAGAAGGTTATGGAACTGAGCCATAGCAGAACTACACAGAATCAAAATTACCCTTGATGTATGCATTTTTTACACCAGCATTACTGCAGCATTAACATTCTGCCTATATTTTACATGCTACCACAACATACAGTGCAGTCAGTAACATTAGCAGCAACTATCAGGGCTAATGGCTCTAAGAGAGCTGGTGTTCCCAAGCACAGAAGTAAAGCTTAGGTGCCATCGAGCGTTTGAAAACAGGCGAGGAGCTTGCTCATGACATGCCCTTCTTGAAGGTTATTGTCACAGAGTCAGAGAATGGTAGGGGTTGGAAGGGACGTCTGGAGATCACCCAGTCCAACTCCCCTGCTAAAGCAGGTGCCCCCAGAGCAGGGTGCACAGGAACGCGTCCAGGCAGGTGTTGAATATCTCCAGAGAAGGAGACTCCACAGCCTCTCTGGGCAGCCTGTGCCAGGGCTCTGTCACCCTTGCAGTAAAGAAGTTCCTCCTCATGTTCAGGTGGAACT
>VZSC01018426.1:0-31988 GCA_013398225.1 Steatornis caripensis | reverse complement strand
CAAGCAGGATTTCCCCTTGGTGAAACCATGTTGAATACTCCCGATAGCCTTCTTTTCCTCCACATGCTTAGAAATGGCATCCAGAATGAGATGTTCCATCACCTTTCCAGGGATGGAGGTGAGACTGACTGGCCTGTAGTTTCCCAGGTCCTCCTTCTTGCCCTTATTGAAGATTGGAGTGACATTGGCTTTCCTCCGGTCCTCAGGAACCTCCCCTGTTCTCCATGACTTTTCAAACATGATGGAGAGTGGCTTGGCAATAACATCTGCCAGCTCCCTCGGCACTCATGGGTGCATCCGATCAGTGCCCATGGATTTGCAGGTGTCCAGTTTCCCTAAGTGGTCTCTAACCCAATCCCAATCCTCCTTGACCAAGGGAAAGTTTTCCTTTCTTCAGACTTTCTCTCTTATCTCCAGGGTCTGGGAATCCTGAGGGCTGGCCTTGGCAGTAAAGACTGAAGCAAAGAAGCATTCGGTAACCCTGCCTTCTCTGTATCCTCCGTCACCAGGGCACTCGCCTCATTTAGCAGCAGGCCCACATTTTCCCTAGTCTTACTTTTGCTACTGATGTACTTGAAGAAGCCCTTCCTGTTGTCCTTGACATCCCTTGCCAGATTTAATTCCAAGTGGGCCTTAGCCTTCCTCATTGCATCCCTGCATGCTCTGACAATGTTCCTATATTCCTATATTGTCATATAAGGAGAAATGGCTTAATAAAAAATACAGTCTTGAATGCGCTACTGAAATTATAGGAGCTAAATGCTCTTTCCTTGTTTTAAATTGCAGGAATTCGTAAGGCTCACTGTGTCTGACATCCTGGTGACCTACATAACCATCCTGGTGGGAGATTTCATCCGAGCTTGCTTCGTCAGATTTGTGAATTACTGTTGGTGCTGGGACCTAGAGGCTGGATTTGTAAGTGAATGTCCTATAGCTGAGAAGACATAAGTCATTTAGGGCCATCTGGTCAAATGCTACAAACAGATTGGTTTTTAATTATTCCAGTGGTCCTCTGATCTTGTCTGATAGTTTAATTGGTGTAGGTAGTCTCTGCATCACTTCTATGGATCAGTCAGTTTCATCCCAGAAAGAACCTTACAAAAGCACAGTTCTCTCCCACCTCAGGACTTTAAACATGAAGTTGAGTTTAGAAAAAGATTCATCTGATCTTCATTCAGTCATTATATCCCCAAACCTTTGGGTCCTTCTATAACTCTTCTCAGAGCCGCAGACCTTCCCATTCATTGCCCACCCCGCAGGCAGTAGCACGCTTTACTCATAGCGTCGTCTTCTGATCGACGCTGGAAGCTGGTGTTACGTCTGCTGCAGTGGAGCAAGGAGCGTTTCCTTCCTCTCTCCCATATGTGTAACACAAAACGGCACTGGACTCTTTGGTATTCACAAAGGCTACATTACCAAAGCAGTCAGTACTGGAGCTGCACAGATACAGAACAAAATAATGGGGGGGGTGGAGGGGAAAGGCCATTGTTTCACATAAGAAGTGACAAAACCAGATGGATTCAGATGGAGTTGGAAATACCTGGCAAGAATACAACTATGTCAGTGCAGCAGTTGGCTAACTGTCATGCTGGGGGGATTTCCAGGAGGGGTACGGAGAAGAGCAGATGTGGGCTTTTCAGGTGTCTACAGGGGCCTGGTCAAGCAAGGGCAGTCAGGGCACAGCAGGCATTTTACTGCTCATGGGGCATTTTGTATTTCTTCTGGGGGAGGCAGAGGATGTTTCCCAGGGTGGCTGAGAGATTTCAGAGCTTGGAAAAAAACCTTAGCAGCCAAGCAGCACATAATTCATCTCATTGCATGTGCTCACAGATTATGGTCTTGTTGAAGGTCCTGGTTTCCTCCTCCTGGCCATGTCCTCCTCTCACTTTGTTAGCTGCCTTTGATTTGATTTTATTTTTTTAATGCTTTCCTCAAAACAACCTTTAGAAATACCACACTGGCAGTGTGTTTAGCTGGAAGTTTCCTCTGTCCTGCAGGGACTCCTTGATGTATAAAAAAACCCCCAAATGTTTCATAGAATCATAGAATGGTAGGGGTTGGAAGGGACCTCTAGAGATCATCTAGTCCAACCCCCAATCCCGGACATCCATTCTCCACCTTTCAGTGAAATTTAAAATAGCTGCTTTAGGGCTTATTCTGCACTTCCCTCTCTCCTTTCCCATGGCATTCAGCATCAGCCTAAGCAGGCTGCGAGGCAATTTGGCACTGAGAAACAAAACCCGTTCAGCATCTGTCAGAGGATGGCCAGACTAACGTGCTCCAGCAGGTCAGTTTTTGCAAACGAGCTGGCCAATCCAGCCCTCAAGGAGCTCAGAAGGAGCAAAGCAAGGCCCTTATTTATTAGGACTGTTATTTATTACTACCGTTTATGAGTTAAGTTGCAGCCCATAACGTGGGGAAGCGCTAGAGGGTTTGCACTGTGCGACCTGGCAAAGGCAAAACTCTCCTTTCATGCCAAGCGGCTCCCATGGTAGTAACAGAAAGAAGAAAGCACCATGGGCTTCCCTCTTCTTTTTCTCCTACATCTTTGGGAGATTCACATATTCAGTGTATTGCTCCATCGGTGCTCAAGTAGGGGTTGGGTTTTTTTTTTTCGCCCCGGCCCGGGAATGATAAAGGAGTGAAAGATAGTTTGGTAACAGCCATCTAATCCAATCTAGCCATGGGTACCAGCACAATTGTATACATGTTTTTCTAATGCGTATAGGGACTAAGTCTCTCCTTTAACCCAGCTTTCCGCACGCAGAAATACTCAAGGCAGGGGACAGCAGGCACTGAAAATTGTCTTTGTTTTCATGGGAAAAAAGAAGCTAATATTAACCTCTAAGCTAAAGATTTGAAGTAGAAATGGACTGGAATTAAAAGAACAAAGAAAACAATGTTTGAATGCACCCTTTCCAAAGCTGTGAGCAGTCAGCCAAGCAAGACTCTGACTAGGCTTCTTTTGAGTTTCCATCATAAAAGACAAATATGTTACACCTCAGTTTAATAAGCTGCTGACAGTATTAAGTACATGCAAATTGGCTGAAAAATAGACATACTACACAGGACATTTCAAACATGTAAGAGCATCACCCGTCATTTCTTAGAACAGTGTTTTCTTCATTGCAGTAAAAAATATTTTTTTTTCAAGAAAATGTAAAAGAAAGATTTTACACATAGTTCAAGCTGCCAAAAGTCATCTGAGTTTAGTGTGCACAAAAGCAGATATATGTAGAAGAAACAGCAGGTTGATCATAGGCAAATCTATCAGAATAATAATTTATAAAATAGCAAATATGGTCAATAGATTAGAGCAGCCTGTTCTGGATTTACCACCATTATCACCCACATCAGACAGGTTGCTCTGTCTAAAGCAATATTTTAGCTACCAGCTAGTACAGAGCAAAATGTCACTAGGTACCCATTAGGTCATATATTACCTCATATTTCTCTCTCTTTGCCCTCTGTTTCCGTTCTTCAGCATCCCGCTGCTGCAAGGCCTGAGGACATGGATATATCTGGTGTAGCATTTGCCCTCCAGCTCATCATTACCACCGTTTAAACATTCAATATTTTACCGGCGTAGAACAGTAAGTCCATAGCCAGATGCGCCAGCTGGAGTGTAAAACCTAGTCCCATGCCATGGCTCCTTTGCTTACAGCTGGCTTTATATTAGCGGGGAAAGGATATAAACACAGAGCAAATCTAAGCACCTCCATACATCTTTCCAATTTTCAGCAAGCCAAGAGAGAAGCAGCAGCCCACAGTGTGGTAGGTCCAATTTTGTTTTCACCGTGCTGCTGCTGGTCATTCAAGCAATACACATGCAGCAGGAGCCCTCCCAGAAATCCATTCATACCAGCTTTAAATAAGCATCCTTACACCCAGCAGCAAACGATAGCAGGTACCCCCAGCAAAAACGAACTCTGCTTTCTTTCCCCATGCAGCCATCCTATGCCGAGTTTGACATTAGTGGCAATGTTTTGGGTTTGGTCTTCAACCAGGGAATGATTTGGTAAGACACTTCCTTTTTTGTTGTTGTTTTTTTTGCATTATTTCGAAAACCTGCCCGTGGAGTTAGAAATCTTCCAAGTCAGCTAGAATAACCTTTGGGTTTTCGTTTCTCTGATTGTTTGGCTTTCTGTGCTTGACTATAAACATGGAAACGTAAAACTGTCGACTTACTCATCCAAGAGGAGTAGCAGTGGCATAATTGCAGCAGAGAACAGTCTTGTAAACCTTACCCCACTCTCACTTTCAGGTAATTTTTTTCCAGTGGTAAAAATGTATTATGATGGTCCACATGCTGGGGGAGGAGATCAGAAAGGGGTTTGGGGGCACCATGGGCTTACATGTCAATGCAAGGGTGAGCATGGAGCCAGCTAAGCAGGCTGGGTAGGAGAGGCACATCCCAAAACCACCCCAAGGGGAGCAAAAAGGAGCTGTTCCACCCTGCTTTGACAGCATGAGAAGCAACAGGCAACAGCACAAAGCACCCTCACCTCCTCTAGAAGCAAATTCTCTTTTGCCACGGACTGATGATTTCTGCCAGTTGCCCTCTACAACATCTCTGCAGACTCAGGGAGGTGTCTCCTTGCTGGTTATACCTGCCTGATATTTTCTAAGCTATCCCCAAGCAATTTTTATCACAAACTGAAAACCTTTCTCTACAAGTACTGAGGGGTCTGAGACCTCGCTAGTCCTCAATGTATGGTTACCATACCCTGACATGGATACAGGCGGCTTCTCCTCCGGGAGAATAAGGGTAGCACAAGCCAGCCCACTCAGACTTTATTTGTGAGTAAACTTGCCACCACGTGAACACTTTTTCTTCTTCTTCTGAAAATAAAAAGCTTTCCAGTCTGTCAAAAAATAACACCTGTCCTTCTCTTTTCCTTTTCAGGATGGGATCCTTTTACGCACCAGGGCTCATGGGTATAAACGTGCTGCGCTTGTTAACCTCCATGTATTTTCAGTGCTGGGCTGTCATGAGTAGCAACGTCCCTCATGAACGAGTCTTCAAAGCATCCAAGTCTAATAATTTTTACATGGGACTTTTGCTGTTGATCCTGTTCCTCAGCCTCCTGCCCGTGGCTTACACAATCATGTCCCTGCCTCCCTCCTTTGACTGTGGACCATTCAGGTACTAACAAAACACCCAAACCACCAGTTTTCTGCTCTGATATATGGGATTTTTTTCATTAAGTTAGAAGGCCCGGACTCCAGCAGCGATGGTGAAACGCTTCCATTCTCCATCTGGTTAAATCCCTAGCAATGTGAGGCAATGGGCTGTGCCCAGCTGTGGGAAACACGCACTGATGAAAGCACCAGAGGACAGCAGGAGTGGGACAGCAGGGTGCATCCCCCAGTAAAAAAGCAATGGGAGCACCCCCAAGGCTCTCAGGAACATTGTGGGAGCAAAATGGAGGTTCAAAGCCTCCTTCTAAGATTTTCCGTAAAGCCAAGAACTCCCAGAGCATGAGATGTATTTTACATACCGAATTTTGTTGGAAAGTAGCAGGAAATTGATAGGTTCAAGCCTGAAGAGTTGCAGCTTTTTTTAAAATGCCTTTTTTTTTAATTAGGACAGAATCAGCACCACACAGAGCATTCAGTGGACCAGATTAATGTGCCAATAAAGTCTAATTTGATTGAGTAATGCCATTTCCTGGGCCCACTGAGTCTGACTCAGGCAGCTCGGAATAAATTGTTCCTGTAGATGCACTGTTTCAGGTTATCCACTTGTTAATGTGGAATGACAATAGAAAGCTAAAAGACTCAGGGGAGAGGCAAGAGATCAAAATTCCCTCAGTTCTATAACAAGGACAGATGTCAACGAGCAATGTCAGAAGATCTGACAAGAAACTTGTTGCACGCACTCTATCATTTGGAGATGACTAATCTGCAAGGTGAAAGCGCTATTTCAATTCCCAATCAACCCTTCAAAAGCCATTCAGCCTGATTCAGACCCTTGGCACACCCTCTCAACTCAACTGAAAGCTCAGCTCTCCTGGGCTTAAAGCAGGTGATGAAGTTGGGATACCATTTGGTCAAGTTTGTCTTTATTGACTCTCATCATCAGGACAGAGTCCAACACCTTCCTGAGCAGAATCCTGCAAGATCCCAGGAGGCCACAAGCCTAAAGATGTGGAATAGCACTCGTCAAGTTGAATTCACAGACCCAGAGCTGCTGGGGAGAGAAGGACAATTACGTAATCCAGCCTTGTACAGATTTGTTCTCCTTTCATACAGAATACTTTCATCTGCTTTATCAATCCAGTTTGAAATGACTCTTTCACTGAGTTTCCTATTAAGCAATAATCACAGCTTGCTATTTTTGTCATTACTTAGCAGCTCTTCAAGTTGGTTCATTACTTCAGAAAGCCAGAATTTGCATATGGAAAGTCATCTTCTCTACCATGAAAAGGCCATATTTAACAAGATACTGATCAGTAATGTATGGTTACTGCAATCTGAAGGGTTTTATACATTTCAGAGGTGTAAATAGTCAGAACTCATAAAGGAGACACAAGCGGAAATAAATGTATTAACTCCAGGAGCAAGTTGGTCTACCAAAGATTATTCTTATAATCAGCAGTGGCGAGAGGATGGACCAATAGATAAATTAAAATGAAAGCATCTCAAAATCCTTGGTGGCCAACAGCAAGCTGACACTCACTGGAAGAGAGAGGAAACATGCTATTTAGCATTGCTAGATTAGGAGCTGTTTTGTCCCTCCAGGAAATACCTACGCTCCTTAACTGGCTGTTTGTCTTTCCAGTGGAAAGAAAAGGATGTATGAAGTCATTCAAGAGACCATCGAGCTCGATTTCCCACTTTTTGTTGCCAGGATCTTCAGCTATGTGGCAAATCCAGGACTGATCATACCTGCAATTCTGCTCATGGTGTAAGTTTTCTTTGCAATATTACGTGCCTGGGTAAGGGGAGGAGGTTTTTAAAAAAAAAGAAATGCTGGGATGTTAGTGAAGTCTAAATACAGCTTCTGCTGAGATAACAGCCCAGAGTAGGGCAGGCACACGCTCCCTACCTCCCTCACCTTTGCCCAACCCAATTTCCCAAAATTTAATTTCCTGACCCAATTAAACACAACTTTGTAGATGAAATGCATTGCCTCACGGATATCAAAGCTGTCACAGCTTCCACACGAAAAACGTTCAGTAGCCAGCAGGAAATAAATGGACAGTCTCAGCCTGGTGCCTTTTGGAGAAGCAATTTCCATCACAGCTGGTGGTATTTACAGCACTGCCAAGCCAGGGCATTCAAAAACTATACATTCAAAAAATATGAAGAGGTGGGGTTTTGTTTGGGTTGTTGGGGTTTGGGATTTTTTTTTTTCCTTTTTCCAAATAATACGTCTGGAATTTGTTTCAGTGCTGCCTGATCATTTCAGCTTTGAAACCATACTTAATCCCTAACACCTTTAGCAGGACTAGGACCAGGGCAGTTCTCTTTTTTTCTTTTTTAAAAATATACTTTTGGCATTGTTCTCAAGGGTTCTATAGCTATCAAAATGAGTTGGAGAGCCATGGCTAAATTTTATAGGCAGTTCTGAACACTCCAGACTAAATAGTGGGAGACAAGGAGGGGCGGGGGTGTGTGCCTTACACGTGCTTGCCTGCTCAGACTCTTCCTTGGGCATCCGCACACATTGGAGATGGGCCTCTGGGCTGAGCCAGTACAGCCACTCTTGGGCACTGTGATCCTTCACTCTGAATAGGTTACGCTGAAGATAATGCCATTACATTAAATCAAATACAAGTTCCCATGTTACGAAATTTCTTACAGAAACAACCTGAGAAAAATTCCAATTAGGCCGAAAAGGACCTGTCATCCCTCTACCTGCCTCAAACTGCTTACTCATTTTAACGTAAAGAAAGATGATCAGATACTGTAACCCGTGCAGACAGATCCTACACTTAGAAGAACCAGATCAGATACATGCAGGAGACAAGAAGTCTCACGCCACATCCCTAGTATGGCCAAGCACATTCTTGGCTTATTAGCTCTATTCCCACAGGCTTCACAGTAGCACTAGCAGATGCTGCCACAAACACAAGAAGACGACCACAGAACTAATCCACCCCGAACAGATGACCTTTACAGAAGGGCTGCAGATCAGATCTCTGAGGCTTTGATGTAACCAGAAAAAAAAGATGGTGGGAGAGCAGTAGGCCTTTTGAAAATAACGTTTTGTTCAGTGACAGTCTCCTGCCCTTTCCTCCACTGGCAGCTGGGACAGGGAACAGCACAAATACAGTTTGTCTTCTGAAAAGACACCTTTTATCATCCTTTCCCAGTCTGGGCTATTCTCACACCACAGCTTTCCCATCAGTTCATCTCTCCTCGAGGCACCATTTTGTCTCTGCCCCATGCCCTCTGCAAACTGACAGATACCCTATGTCCACATTACCTAAAACATCCTTGCTGCCCACCCAGATACGCTACCTGTGTGGCCTTTGAGGATATTAGATATTTGTGATTTCCAGTCATTCAGCTCCTGAGAGAGTCACAGCCCTAAAAAAGTGGGTGCCCCCACGGGGCCTGGACAAGTCAGACCTACAGCCCCTTGGCAGTAGCTCTCTCGTGCCGCGAGACCATCAGGTGTCTTGCAGAAACACTGCACTCTACGTGCATGCAAGCTTTTCCTGGGATAACCCCAGACAAAATTATAGCTAACCTACAAGGACATTTCCTAAGGCTTGGGTCCTTTTCTTGTCTCAGAAACTTTACAATTAAGGGACTCAAATTTAGCACACCATCTTTGTACACCTACAAAAATGACCTAAACGTACAGAGAGACAGAATATAATTACCCCAATTAAAATGTTGCCAGAAGAACACGGTAACACTCCGTTTGCTTGCAGTCCTGTAACCGATAGCTACCAGTGCCCAGAAACTTAGGTTTATGTCTCTTTCACCATTTTCTCCAGAAAGTAGATAACTATAACTCATATACCAGTCCCCAGTTTCCTGCCTTCTCCCTGAAGTTCTTCAGCTTCTGCTGCTACTTCTTCCATGGTCCAGATAGACAGGCAGGGTCAAGCTGGAGCTAGTCTTTATGCTGATCCCCATCCAGCTTGCCAAGAGATTAAAACAGGGAAATGCAACTGCTGGAAGTTCATTTGGTCCCGAAGAGCAGAGAGCCAGCAGCTCTCAAAGTAGCAGGCAAGGCAACCTAGAGCGCAGCCTAAACAACAGATAGCCTCTGCACAGAGCAACAGGTGGATCATAAACAAACGGTCTGTTGATTTTGATGGCAGACACACAAAAAGTGTGTTTTCTTCTTCTATAGATTGAATTAAGTTATTTTCTCAAGCCATGATAACCCCCTCTCTTTTTCCAGGTGCAATCCAAAATGTCTCCTCTATTTATTTCTGTTCCTGGCTTCTGATCCCAGAAGATGATGGGGTCCAGCAGGTGACATGGGTGTCTAACTTACTGTCAAGTTTCTAGCTGCCTGAGGACAAGGGAAAAAGGAAACAGAGCAAGAAGAAGCAGAGAGCCTTTGCACATAGTTATATGCACAGCCTAATCCCATTGGGTCGCGAGCAGGATTTCAAGCTATGGCTTGCAGAGCTTCCTGGAGAAGCTAGAAGCACCTTACTGCATCATGGGGAAGAAGAAAAAGATTCAAAACCACTGTGCAGGCTAGAGAAGGACAGCAACCCACACTCTCTCCCCAGCTCTCAGGGCGCAGTAAATCAGGGAAGAGGGGTGCCAGGGGCACGCAGCATCCATGCTAAGCAGCTCAAGGATGAGGGTGCATCCTCAGGCTCATTTTAGAGGCAGGTAGATCTAAAGCACCCCATTAAAAGTGGATAAACTCCATTTTCTAATGCTTACTTGAGTTCCCAAGAAACTTTACAGCTCCTCATGCTGCTGCTTACAGTCAGACTGGGACATGGCTTTGCTCTGCCCTTTCTGGGAACCAGCACTAGCAGTGTGAATCAGGAATTCAACAGCAAATCCAGCACACCTGTAGGCCTTGCCCAGGACACTGGTACGCACCTTGGAGGATCACCCAGGCTTCTTCAGCATTGCTGAGTCTTGGCCTGAACAACCGAGTCCAAATCTGCCTGACTACCTGTAGATTCGGACTGCGGCAATGGCGTCCCTCCAAATCCCCTTTCTGTGGCACTGTCCCTTTCCCCTCCCTGTTCCAAGGCCTCTTAAGGGCAGCTCAATCTCGGACAAACTGAACTTCCCTTGAACAACAAACATGCAATAAAGCAAGGAGAGGAAACGCAGGCTCCGCCTGCAGACAAATCGGCCTTGCATCTCACAGGGTTTGGGAGAGGGAGGGAGGGAGTTCACACCCTTCCCATCAGCGCCCCATTAAACACAGGAGTCAGCAGGGGAGGAAGCTGTGGTGGTTGGAGACGATGCTGCCTGCTAATGCAGAGGGTGAGAAAGGACTGAAAAAAGAATTGTAATGGATTTGCTCAGTTACTCAATGAACTTGAGAAGGCAGCTCAGAAACAGAGTGCATGGCATCCCAGTTGGCTTTGAATAGGCAGATTCAGTTATCTTTATGAAAACAGCGGTACTCCCGGCTGGTCACAACAAAAATGGCAGAGCAGCACCAAAGCCCTGGATTACAAAGCAATATATTCCCTAGGCAAGGAGTTTGACAAAGTAGAAGAACTAAAACTATTGCATCCTTAGAAAACATCAAAAATAACAATTTTCAAACTCACCAAGACTGAGTTTTGGGTTAATATTAAGCAAAAGGAAGCAAATGTGTTTCCTCCAGACAGATCCCTGCAAAAAGCCTCAAGAAAGGCTGTCCAAAATACCCCCTCCTGATCTCGCACCTGGAGACCAATATGCCAGTACATGGCGCTTTGCTGGGTGGGCTTAGCATCAGGCACTCTGCTGACAAAATCCTTGAGCCTGGTTTGAAGATGCTGAACCTGGGCTGGAGCCACACAAGCACATTATGCACTGTCAGGAAACCGGTTTTTTTTTTGTCTGCCTTTTTTCTTTTTTTCTCTTTTACAAGAGAATTTTGTACTTTACTTTTTTAAAAAAAAGAAATTCTATAGTAATGAACTGAACAGCTGGTGCTTTTCCTGGGAACAGCTCAGAGTTACTGAGCAGATGATGTTTATAATTTAGAAGAATAAAAGCACTCTACAAAAGCAGGAGGAGACATTTTTGACAACCAAAATATTACTGGCTGGCGAGTGGCAGCGGTGGCAAGACAGCCCCAGACGCTTGGGCATGTTTTAAAACATCACCTTCCCGTGCGCCAAAGGCTGGCTGCCAGCACGCCCTCTCCCATCCCGCTCGCCTTTCAGTTCCCTCCAGCTTGGTCGTTTTCCCCCCGGCTTTGGCGTGCCCTTTTTGCAGAAGAAGGGATCGAAAGAAAAGCCAGTGGCTCTGCTTCAACCTGGCTCCTGGTCGCCCTTGGTTCCCATCTCTGCTGGCTCCCGACAGACCCTTGTTGGGCTGCAGGAGGCATCCAGTCCTGGACGAGGGGGAAGGCAGACTGTGCCTTGAAGACTGTTGTCTGCCACTATTCTCCTTGTTTCCCAGTTTTTTCTAAGTTCCCTGTGTGACCTGGTGTCTGGTTTGGTTTTTCTTTGAGCCATGGCAGAAAGCCATGTGTTTTAACACCTGAGTTTGTTTTCGCCCACACATTGAGTTGAATGTGCTCACCACCGAGGAAAGACAAATGCTAGTGCAAAGGAAGCACAGGGAGCCCGTGGCCAGCCAAGGTAGGAGGTAGGATGGTCTTTTTTCTTCTGTTTGAGCAGAAGTGAGTTACTGGACTGGCTCAGCCCATCTTACCTGACCATGCCACAAAGCAGCCTGAATTTTTCCTAAGCCTTGACCCTCGAAAGGCAGTTTGAGGATAGCTGGTGGGAAAACTAGATATTAGGAAGGTAGGCAAAAATTAAGTGTTCCCTCCCTGTGAAACTTTCAGTCTCCCCTGATCCCATCACACATTTGTNGGGTTAATATTAAGCAAAAGGAAGCAAATGTGTTTCCTCCAGACAGATCCCTGCAAAAAGCCTCAAGAAAGGCTGTCCAAAATACCCCCTCCTGATCTCGCACCTGGAGACCAATATGCCAGTACATGGCGCTTTGCTGGGTGGGCTTAGCATCAGGCACTCTGCTGACAAAATCCTTGAGCCTGGTTTGAAGATGCTGAACCTGGGCTGGAGCCACACAAGCACATTATGCACTGTCAGGAAACCGGTTTTTTTTTTGTCTGCCTTTTTTCTTTTTTTCTCTTTTACAAGAGAATTTTGTACTTTACTTTTTTAAAAAAAAGAAATTCTATAGTAATGAACTGAACAGCTGGTGCTTTTCCTGGGAACAGCTCAGAGTTACTGAGCAGATGATGTTTATAATTTAGAAGAATAAAAGCACTCTACAAAAGCAGGAGGAGACATTTTTGACAACCAAAATATTACTGGCTGGCGAGTGGCAGCGGTGGCAAGACAGCCCCAGACGCTTGGGCATGTTTTAAAACATCACCTTCCCGTGCGCCAAAGGCTGGCTGCCAGCACGCCCTCTCCCATCCCGCTCGCCTTTCAGTTCCCTCCAGCTTGGTCGTTTTCCCCCCGGCTTTGGCGTGCCCTTTTTGCAGAAGAAGGGATCGAAAGAAAAGCCAGTGGCTCTGCTTCAACCTGGCTCCTGGTCGCCCTTGGTTCCCATCTCTGCTGGCTCCCGACAGACCCTTGTTGGGCTGCAGGAGGCATCCAGTCCTGGACGAGGGGGAAGGCAGACTGTGCCTTGAAGACTGTTGTCTGCCACTATTCTCCTTGTTTCCCAGTTTTTTCTAAGTTCCCTGTGTGACCTGGTGTCTGGTTTGGTTTTTCTTTGAGCCATGGCAGAAAGCCATGTGTTTTAACACCTGAGTTTGTTTTCGCCCACACATTGAGTTGAATGTGCTCACCACCGAGGAAAGACAAATGCTAGTGCAAAGGAAGCACAGGGAGCCCGTGGCCAGCCAAGGTAGGAGGTAGGATGGTCTTTTTTCTTCTGTTTGAGCAGAAGTGAGTTACTGGACTGGCTCAGCCCATCTTACCTGACCATGCCACAAAGCAGCCTGAATTTTTCCTAAGCCTTGACCCTCGAAAGGCAGTTTGAGGATAGCTGGTGGGAAAACTAGATATTAGGAAGGTAGGCAAAAATTAAGTGTTCCCTCCCTGTGAAACTTTCAGTCTCCCCTGATCCCATCACACATTTGTCTTTGTAGCCTTGCCATCTATTACCTAAACGCTGTGGCTGAAGCGTACCAGCGTGCCAATGCAGAGCTGAAGAAGAAAATGCAAATGGTAAGTATTGATCTGGCAAAGTCATCTTTGAAATACCATGCACTTCAAGTTTGATGTGCAACATATGCTTTTAAATTGCTCTTTGCTTCTGAACACGTTAGTGACGCAAGGGGAAGATGCATTTTGTGCTTTTTCAGTCCTCTCTGAAGGCATTTAATGGCTAACAGTAAAGAGTCGTCACATCCCATAATAGGCTGCTATTTCATACATGAAAACTACAGTGAGTTTTCCCATAAACTGCACTTTCCACCTACAAAAATAAGATACCTCAAAGTTCAAGTAATGTTTTGGAGCCTGAGATTTCCTAAGGACAATGATAAGCCTATCAAAGCCACAAACAGATTTTGGACAAGCTGAAAAACAAAGGGCCATAAATAACAACACAGAATCACAGAATCACAGAATAGCAGGGGTTGGCAGGGCCCTCTGGAGATACCCAGTCCAACCCCCCTGCTAAAGCAGGTGCCCCCAGAGCAGGGTGCACAGGAACGCGTCCAGGCGGGTTTTGAATATCTCCAGAGAAGGATACTCCACAACCCCCTGGGCAGCCTGTGCCAGTGCTCTGTCACCCTCACAGTAAAGAAGTTCTTCCTCATGTTCAGGTGGAACTGCCTGTGCTCCAGTTTGTGCCTGTTGCCCGTTGTCCTGTCGCTGGGCACCACTAAAATGAGCCTGGCCCCGTCCTCTTGACACCTGCCCTTTAGATATTTATAAGCACTGATCAGATCCCCTCTCAGTCTTCTCTTCTCCAGGCTGAACAGACCCAGCTCTCTTTCCTCATAAGAGAGATGCTCCAGTCCCACATCATCTTCGTAGCCCTCTGCTGGACTCTCTCCAGTAGTTCTCTGTCTTGCTTGAACTGGGGAGCCCAGAACTGGACGTAACACGGCAATAACACTTTTTGCCAGTAATTCTCAAAGTGCTTTTCAAAGGAGGCTGGTGTCTGTCTCTGCCATACAGATAGGAAAAGCAAGATACAGACAGATGCAGAGACTCAGAATTAGCAGGGAAGAATTTGGACCTCATGATATCCAGAACTGGGAGAGGTTGCAACATGCAGAGGACCACAGCACAGGGACACTTGAACTAATATGAATTATTTCTGGCAGCAGAATACCTGCAAAAGCGTAGCTCTGCTCAGGTAATGAGTCTGAATGAGCAAAGGTGTCCTGCTATAAGGGTCTGTGCTGGTCTGGCAGCATCAGTTTGCCCTAGAGCTTTCCTGGCGGGCCTCTAACCCTGTGCTGTTTTGTACTACATAGATGTGTCCAAAGTATTGAACCTTGCATCAGGAGAGGATATGATGCCATCAAAGGATTGGTATCAGCCATCAGACAGGACAGGATCAAAGCCATGGAAGCAATGCCACATGTAGCAATGCATTGCATAAAGCGGAGATTGGTGCAACATTAAAAGTGAGGATGTGAGCACTGAGAAATGAGACTCCATAAAATTACATCTGAATGCACATATTCAGAGCCAATCACTCATGCACATGGCTTAAATAAGGGTCTTGGTGAGTAGGGCAACCTCAAATATATGAGCACATGCTACAGCACACTCGGACATAGGGGCACAATCTATTTCACACTGCATAAACTGGTTGTGATCAGGATTTATGGGAACGCAAACCCCCATGGAGTGGTCAAAAAGCAGGGCCTAGTGCTACCCAAAGGAACAGAAATACCTCCAGACAAGCACCTGCCTTTGCACAGACCTTACGTATTTTTGCCCCACAGGCACCTGTGGGTTTGCTGAGGCAGCCAAGCCTGATGAGAGGAGGGTATGCAGCAGGACAGGGAGAAAGGGAGGGCATCAGAACAGCCTCGCTGCTTAGGGAGTGAGGGATGGGAGCTGCCTGGTCACGGCAGGGGTGGTCAGCAGTTGGAGCCCACTGGAGACCCCTGTGCAAGGACCTGCTGAGCTCAGAGAGATCTGCTGTGGCTGCCACCAAAGTCTGCCAGGTTTGCCAAATGGATGGAGGCTACTCTGTGCTTTGGGGCCTCTCAGCTGTAGCAAGGCCACAAGACGCCTTGCATTCCACAGCTCCAGCACACAACTGCCTCCATTGACAGATCACCCTTTTAGAAGGGATGGAGCTGGAGTGGAGTCCATGCAAGCTTTCTCACTGCATCAGAGAGGGCAGCCTCTTCCTTCCCTGTTCAGCGTGCTTGTCCTGAAACAGCCCCTGTGTATTTTCCTTCCTCTGCCATCCAAAAGGAAATATTTTGAAGCCCTAAATGTATGCAAGTAAAATCAAAGACAGCCCTACAGCCCACCCCCATGCCGCCATGCCTTCCTCCGGTATTTGTCACTGACATCCTCCCTCCCAAGAGGTCCACATTTCAAACAAACCAAAACCTCAGGGAGGGCTGATGAGCGGTTGCAGAAACACACAGACAGCCTGGTAGACCTAAACCACATTATCAGCAAGTGCTTTGCCCTAACAAGAGCAGAGCCATCGTTTCCCAGGCTCTCGGTCCTGCCTGGGATGTACTTTCTTTCCCCGAAACCCTTGGTCACCAGACCAAGATTCAGCACCTTGAACTTGGCAAAGAGATTATATTCATACTAAAAAAACCCTACCCGGGCCAACCATGACACCAGGCCACCATTTCACAGATTACACCTGCAGTTTAAAAATAAACCAAATGGTTTTTATTGATGCAGCAACGCGAAGAGGAGAAAAACAAGAGAAACAACAAAGCCACCACTAACCCTATGCTGCAAGATCTGGAGGATTTATTTACACCAAGTACAAAGAGTGAAAGTCACCCCAAACAAGCAGAAGGTAAAATCTAAACAACCTCCCCTCAACCCTCCTGAAAATGCTCCTTTTGCCATCAAACGATGACTGGGAAAGACTGAGAAACTGGAGCGATAGACATTTGCAAGGGATTGGATGAGTATAACTAGCACAGATTTTGTCCACTTACAAGAGTCTACAGGCCCATGGACACCTAGGAATGGCAAATTTTTATAGACTGGATGTCTCACACAGGCTTATCACAGCGTTGGAGTTGTAGTCCAAAGTTACAATTCATATCCCAGCTATTAACCATGCTGGTCATGAAACGATTCATTCTGGGAACAATGCTGAAAACTCCACTGTTGTTTCTGGGCTGATGAGTTGAGACAGGCACAGACTTTCTCTGAATTGAGGTTTTCATTGGAAAATTCATTATGAATGAGACAGAAGCTTTTTACAGGTCTGTGTTTGTCTTAGGGCAAATAAACACATGCCACAAGCTCTGCTGAGGGTGTCTGTGGCTGGGCAGAAAAATGCAGGAGGAGTCATTGGCACCAGGGCCCAGGCACTCTCAACGAAGACAGATCCTCCAGCATTGGTCTGAACCAGCCATTTCGTGACCCACAGAGCCTCCTACTCTCATTTGTGAGAAAGAGTACAGCACACACGAAAGATTTTGATTTTTACCTTAAAGCAGATGGGAAAAGCAGACTCGTGCCACCATAACCCTCTCGCATTTAGATGGGCTATTTCTTGGAGAGGCTGAAATGAGCTGGAAAGTTCAGACCAACGCGATACAGGTTCCCCTCGGAGTAGGCCCAGGGCGCTCATTTAAATGGAAATAGTGCTGGCAGCATTGTGGGTGCATTGAAAATAGACTAAAATCATCCATTGCCACCACATTGCTAGAGGTGTATCAGCATGGCTGGTAGGACTATCATGTTTTATATATGCATCAGTAAGAACCTGCAAAGAGGGCTCGGGCAGCAGGGACACACAGTGGCCGTTGGCCAGGGGCTAACGGTCTTATTTATGGTTTCCTCACTCCGATGCCCAAATACAAAGCCCCAGACTCTTGGATTATTGCACATAGAAGAAACAGCAGCCACTGGGGAGAGGAAGAAAGGCAGTGTTTGCTCTCAAGAAAATAACACTCACAATCTTTGTTCTAGACAAGAAAACAGAGTCTCCTAATAGAATCAGTCCTGTTGGGAAGCAAGGCAAAGCAGCAGCCCTGGATGGCAGCCCCATGACTGGTGGGAGAGGAGCAGCATTCACGCCGCCGCCGCACGTGTTTGTGACACAGCAGCCAGTGCTGGGTGTCTGGGCACCTTACCCTGGCCAGCCCAGGCCAATGGGACACCCACCGGGACCAGTCCCTGGAAGGGGGAGAGCGCAGCCATTCTACTCACATGCTCCTCGATAAGCTCAGCAACGTTTCTCCCATTTGACATTAAAATAGAGGTGCTGCATGAACAATTGTAATTTTAGTAGGAAATGGATTAGTGTGTCTTGGTCATCCACTCATGTTGATTTGTACCTATCCAACACTGACTATCTAAAACAGCTTTGTTTAGAAGCTTAGTAGTACTTCGGAGTTGTAACCGCAATGGCTAAGCTGATTTTGATCACAAAGGAAACAGGAGGTGGTCAGGATGAAAGTCAGCCACGGCATTGCTAAACTATTACATACAGGACACAGCCCTGTGGCCAACTAACAGTGGCACAGTGAGCTTGCTCTGTGGTGTGAGTGCTTGTCAGTCCCTTCAAAGGCTTCTTCAGTTAATAAAAGTAGTGTGAGTTTACCTGTCACTTCAACAACTAGGGCTTTTTGCTGTCCCTCTACCTGAGGATTTAAGTATGCTTTAAAAAAATTGAGTGTCCCTGACCAGCTGCATGGCAGCCACTACTAGGAGTAGAGGACTCCTACTAGACCAGCACAGGAGGAGGTTTTGTGAGCTGCATTTCATCCTTCGTGATAGCTTTCCTCCAGTCTACCTCCTCCAAACTTTCATCTTTTTGTCTCAGCCTCACTGTATATCTCACTCCCACTTTCTCTGGGTTCCCACTCTGCTCCTCTTTTCATAGTCTGTTGACAGCAGCTTGCACCATTATTTCAATCCCTAGATACACCTCCTAATTTAGTGACACATCCAGCATAACTGCGAGATTAAAAATGCCTAGTTTCTGATTATAACCAGTTAGAAATTTCTGGTGCAATTTAAGGATCTACAGGACTTCCCAGGACTCCGTGGCAGGACTTCTCTGCGTTGACCTGCTCTTCTACACCTACAGTTTCTTCCTGTTATTGACACAAACCCATCCCAGCCAGCTTAGATCTGGTGTTCACATATGTGTTGTTCTTCGTAAGAATTTCTGTAAAAAATAAACTCATGTCCTTCAGTAAAAACAAATCCATAAGTAGCACTAGTAAAAATTCCACCACAGCTGGGATATTTGGGATTAAAGGTTCTCACCTTGAACTTTGCCACTAAATGCCACGAATCTTGTCTTACAGTATGTTCAGGACAGGAAACTTGGTAATTTATTTCTCTCTATGGCTTGACAGAGCACAGAGCATTTGACCTTCTGTCTGGCAGAGTCCACCTTCGAGGAGCTGGGCAAAGGGTTCCAGCTAGGTCAGATGTGAGGCAGATTGGGGAAAGGATTCCATTTTTCAGGTCCAAACCAAAAAAAGTATTTAGGGATCTGATTCTTCATACGAATTAAGAGTTTAAATATTGTGCTGTGCTTATCTGTAGCTAGAGACCTAGCTCATTTTTTGATGCCTGTGCTACATAAAAGACATCAGAGCCCTAGAGAAGTATTTCCAGGAGATACAAGTGAGAGTCAAATAAAAGGAGAATTCAGAATTTCTTCAAAAATTAAGTCATTGCATTTTGCTTTCAAATACAGAAAAATCAATGGGTTATTCGTAGAAATAGTTGTGCCTGGTATATGGCTCAAAGTCAGTCTGCCTGTTCCCAGGCACGCTGCGATGGTCAGGGTCGCTCATTCTCCCAGGGAGATTCCATGTGGGAAGGTGCTCATCAGATTTATTTTCTGGTCTTGGAAGGACATTTCTCCGAGCTGGGTCTCACAGACAAGCTCTTGTCTTCCCTCTTTGCTGCGAGAGTTGCTGGTGCCACATGGCCGCGGTTGCCTCTCCTGCCACTTGTGTCTGCAGAGGTGCTCAGTCATTGAATCAGAGAAAAGTCAGACAAGAGAAGGCCTTTTTCAGAATGCAGAGACTGTTATACACCATCCTTCTCCGCAGGCATCCATAGAAAATATTGGTCAGAAAACACTGGGGAAAGGTGCTGCCAGGCTGCTAATCCAGAAGGATGTCACAGAAACAACACGGTGCCCTGATTTCAGTCACAGCAGCCTGCCCTGCAGACTCTGGCATCTTAGCAAATGGTTGCATAATAAGGAATAGGATTTCCCTCCTCGTAGCATCTCATCTCGCATTAGAACACGATTTGGAAAGGGGAGACATGGCATCAGATCTCATTCACCTCTGCTAGAAAACAGAAAGTGGCTGGAAACATGCGCGTGCATACGTGTGTGCACACATGGAAGAATACAGATTTATTTGCACAAGGAATATAAGGCTAATAAGAAACATTATGAGGAAGCCATAGAGAACTCCAGGCAGGTTTTGAAAACCTGAGCAGCAGAGGCAGACTTAGATCCACATGAGTAACTATTCCAGGGTTTGAATGGTCTCTGAATCAGGCCCCGAGATCTGCGATACCACTGAGCATTACAAAGCACTTTGTCATCTCTGGAGCACACAACTGCCCATTAGGGAATTAATCTTTCAAGATTTGATCATCTCTAATTAGAATACATTAGGTTCACCTATTGATCAATGTCTTTTGCAAGCTCAGAGGATTCAGGACACCAGGGCAATGGTATCAGCTAGGCAACGATTTCTGCAGACCAGTGGCAACTCTCTTCCCTGACTCCAATTCACAATGGGGTACTCTGTTACAGCACAACAGTGGCGACGGGTGTGAAAATGCCAACCCTCCGTCTTCATATTGACTGAAATTATTATTTGGCTTTCTGAGTTTTGAGCCTATTTACTAGTTACTCGGATGCAACTGGAGGTTAAACGTCACAAACTCATAGGAGCATTCAGTAGTGTTTGGTTTATTCCTTATTTTTCTACTGTTAGGAAACACAGTAAGTACTTGTCTGAGAACTCAGCCTTAATTTTTCTTTTCCCCCACTCCTCTCTTGACATTTGTTGAAAGAGTATATCAATCCTAAGCTTCCCCTAAGGCTCAGGCTAACTTCAAGGGGAAAGGAAAGAGAAAAAAAAAAAAAAGGAAAAAAGCTCAGTGGTGCGTAGTGGGAGCCTCCAAGTAACATCTCACACAGCACTGAGCTTGCATTCATATATCACTAGAAAAGCCCTCCGCATTGCAAATTTCTCACATCATCTATTGCCACTAGCTTGAATGCTGCATCCAAAAGTTCTTGGTAAAAAACCAAGGAAATATCTAAGCTTAATTCTTTCATTATTCTTCTCACCAAAGGCTTGCTTTTGAACAGGCAACTCTCATGAGCTCTCACGAGTTTTTAGTTTCCACAGCCAGACACAGCATGGAAAGATGGGCATCTGCTCAGTGTTACTGATGAACAGGAACATCAACAAAATTTAAAAAATTAAATTAAAAAGGGCAATTTGGCAAAACATGTGGCTAAACACGAGCTGTGAAAGGGATGCCAGCATGCATACTTCTCTTAGGGTCAAAAACGCCATTCAGCCATTTCTTGCATACTGTGTTCAGCCGAGATGCGAGATAAATTGCTTTCTGTACTGACAATGAACAGAAAATAGTAGACGTCACTAAACAGGTTTGCTCATAAAGCCAGCAAAGTGGTCCAAATATTTTACGTAGAGGCAAAGGATACGCAGTTGTGTATTAAGTACCGCAATACTGGGCCCTTGGCTTCTCCAGAGCAGGAAAACCAGCTTTTAATTCCAGAAGGAGAGTAAGTTCCTTCCAAAAGAGAACTTTGGAACATTTGAGCTTGTATTTTCAGGTTGCTTATATGAAGCTTTCCAAGGAGAGAAACGTTGCACAGAACTGCTTACGGCAGGGTAGGGGGGTTTCCTCATACCAGCTAACGAAGCACTTTTTTTAGGGCAGGATTTTTGGTTTCTTTCAAGGTGCTGTGTCCTCTGCACATCTAAGCTAAAGAAATCACTCAACTACAGAAAGGCTCCACATACCGCAACAGCCACCGCAGGAACGGAAGCCAAGGGATGCACCAGCGCAGCACCCACTGAGACCTACCCTGAGAAACCTTCACTGACGAATCCAGGTGAGGAAGACAACAGGCCCAGAGAAACTTCCTGGTGATGGAAACCACTATTTTTGCAGCTTATCCCACCCCATAAGGCATGCTGCTCAGCGCACCCAGCCGGGCAGGGGCTCTGCCAGCACCAGGACCACCACATGGGATTCCACACTGGTGAAGATGCACCAAGACTTGATCCAACGTCCTGTGGGCCCCTGACTTGACCCTGTGGGTGCAGCAGGTTGCCTACCACTCTGCACCCAGCACACTTCGACCCCTCTCACGACCACGTATCAGGTGCTTTTGCTGCTTCTGAAGCAGGTCAGATGGGGACCTTTGAATCGTAACCCCACTGCATCTCTAAACCACATCTCTTCAAAGCAGCAATGTCCTGATAAAAAACTGAAGTGCTCAACAAAAGGCTTTAAAGAGTGATCTCCCCTTTTTGATTCATACTGCATACAACATTACCAGCTCTCTGGCCTGACAGCCATAAGGATTTTTTTTCTCTCTGTCATGCTTTTCTTGCCGCTTACCTGAGCCCTGAGGCAGCAGCTTGTCCTTTGGCAAGTGGCAGCCCGGTTTCATCTGCAGCCAAAGCTTTATCACTCAGAAACACACTAGGGAAAAAGGCAACTCTGGAAACCGAGGATTTCTAGGTCCCAGCCCATTTCTCGCAAACATAGTCATCACTGCTGAATATGAATTCAGCATCATGTTTTAAATGGACTATACCAACACAATGCTACGCTGTGTCAAACTGACGTGGGGAGGCTTGCCTTTGCTGCGATCACTCATTTCCAATCACAGGCCCCAGCTCCCTGGGTGCCCCCCTTCAATTCAGCCACGTATAGACAGGCAAAACCAGTGGTGAGTACTGTCTCTATATCTTAAATTGGTACCACATTGTGCTACCCAGGAACACCCGCCTCCTCCATGCAAACGGAAGCCACTAAGCTCCCACACGTTGGGAGACAGTCTGCATATGCATGTATCCACACAGCCACTGAGATAAAGACGAGCGGGTTTTAAAATGCTTCAGGATTGATAGTATTTTCTGCACCACTCCTTCATGATTCACAGCAAAACTGGAAAGCGCTGAGGTGAGGGGACATGTTTGCGGCTGGTGCACCGAGCATCCTCCCATGACAGCGTGCAGGCAGAAAGAGGAGAGCCCACAGCTGCCCAGGGACAGATGCCATTTCCCAGCAGGCGAAAGCTTTGCATGTATCAGCATCAAACCCCCATGAAAAAGCCAGACAGGGAAAAACCACCCAAAGGTGAGAGAGTAGCCAAGGGGAGAAGAGGGATGACCACAGAGGGTGACCCCACCTCCCAAGGACCAGATGCAGGCAGGAGAGTGTCAGCTGGACGCAAGAGCCCCCAGCGCTGACCCCAGCCGGGCTCTCCAGAGCCTTATGCCCAAGCTCACCAGAGCGAGATTCAGCGTCATTTAACTAAGCTCACAGAGCTGGGAAGTCAGGAGAGTTTGGTCCCAGGCATAGCAAGCGGATGGGTTAGAAATTCAGCAGACCCGCATGCCCCTCAGGGCCAGCATGGAGGTACGCACTGCACCCACTACTGCTGCATACAAGCAACAAAAAGTTTTTGCAAAGAAAGAGCTGGAGGATATTAAAGCAGGAACGGAGGCAAGAGGAGCTTCTCTGGTGGGAACTGAGCAACACTTGCAGAAGCGGGCAATGCCATCTCTCTCCAGGCAGTGTGGGAGGGACAAAAAAAACAATTCTCAGTTGAAAATAAAATAAAAACAACCAGAGGGGCATAGCTCTGTTACCTGGACTGCTTGGGCACAGGCAAACCATCACAGTGATCAGGTGTGCAGATCAGGTTAGTAGTAGGTGGAACATTACTAAAAATGAGTTAGCAACCCCTTGCTACTGGGGAACAGCGGCTGCAGAAACATCCCAAGCAGCTGTGTCCTCCCCCTTTCTCCATTCTCCCTCCCTCAAAGCAAAGCTGTTCAGGGGAACCAAGCCTTCTTCCGCAAAAGGTGGCAGGTCCAAACCTTCCTCTAAGAAACATTTCACACATAATGGTGGTGGGGTTTTTTTGTATAGCAGCAGCACTAACTAATTCAGTGCCTATGCAGACGTTTAGGATCTTCAAAATACGAAAGTTATTATCAGATTTAAATCAGGTACCAGGTGGATTCAGGGCCAGGTAGAGAGCAAATTAAAAAAAAAAACCACACACACAATAAAACCCCATGCCTTCTTTACTGGCTTATTCACTTTGCTACAGCAGCTTGGGCACAGCGGTACAAGCACCACCTGCACATGAAGCAGAGCTTCACTGCCATCACAGCAGTGCTGCTGCAGCTTGCGGGTCCCCCAGCTCCACCAGCAGCTGCTGCTGCTGCTGCAGGGAAATGGCCCCAAAGCCAGAGCTGCAGGGGTTTTGCAGCGGGCTCCAGCAAACCGAGCTTCTGCTCCCCAGGAAGCCCAGCACTTTTTGGAGGAGAAGGCTGCAGAAGCATTTCAAACGCTGCATATGCAAATGCAATTAATGAGCCACTAGCAAGCTTTCCGTTACAAGCGGCTGCAGCTCAGCTCAGCCCGAGAAACTCTCCGCAGCTCCTGCTCAACTTTCCACACGTCTGCCATAGTCTCCACATGGGATATGGTGTTGTGCCACAGCAGCGGAGAGCCAGCAATGGGGAAACCTCTGCCTTTGCACTGCCCTGAGCATTGATCCATGGACAGAGCCGATCCCCTCACCCAGAGGGGTGGCAATCTGCTGTAACCCATCTCCAGGGAAAGCCAAATGTCAGGCACGTGCCCTTTCAGCCACTTATGCCCACCCCCCCACCCCCACCTCGCCAGTAACATGGAGGGTAAGTAACTTTACAGACATTTTGCTGGCTCTGAAGTGCTAATCTAATTGGCCTAGAACAGGACAAGTCACCACCTGCGTATGTAATGCTACCACAGTGCCACCAAAGCACAGCCAAGTAGCCTATTTGAACTGGTTATCCACCAAACAGCTAAAACCATCACTTCATCGGGGATGAACCAGACGCGTATTTCTCACATCACTTCTCCAACACAAAGTCCAGGAGAAAAAACAAATATCCATCTAAAAATATAGCGGGGTTGCACGTAGCTGTAATAGGGGTTTTTAGGTTGGACTTCGGCCCGGACAGCATGCAAAGCTGACATCTCTTCATTGCCACTCCAACAAGAAATGCAGCACAACTTGATCCTCCTCCTTCTGCCCTACCCCACAGCCACCACTCCCTCCAGCGCAGCCTGCCCGGGGACAGGCAGCCCTGGCTCGCTCCCACCTGCCGCCGAATCACACATCTCCTGGCCAAGAGCGCATCCCAACCCAGTGCCGATTCAACCCCTCTTAGTCACAGTTCATTCACTAATTGCATTTCAGGCTGTTTTCCTCTCTGAGTGAAGGCTACCCACCATCGCCTGCAGGCAACACGGTGCCCCTTTCCTGGCACATCCTGGCCTCAGTTCCTAGAGAAGAATCAGGGATGCAAGGCAGAGCCTCTGAAAGTAACCTCTGTTTAAAACTATTTGCAAAGCTATTGCTCCACCTGGCCGTAGGTGAGCAGGGAGCCTCAGAGTGTTTTTAGAGACAGCTCTGTGCTCTGGTCAGTCAAGGCACCAGCCTGAAGGTCAGAGCCCCTCTTGCCACAGAGCTCCTAACAGGTCCACAAACACCAAGGCGGTGGGACAGCTCTCCTCACCCCGCAGTAACCACTTATCCCAAACCTACCCCATGAGAAATGCACCCCGCCAGCGACAGAGAGGTGGGACGTGGGGGCTCCGCAGCACCAAGATGCATCTTAGGCAGCCTCCGTTAAACCTCACCTAAGCCAGGAACGCATATCAAGTGCACGCTTGCCGCAGGGGTCCCTACGGTACTAGCAACACGTTGCCCAAGCAGCTACCATGACCGCTAAGCTCATCCCAGCCTCAGCAACAAAAGAGATGGCTGCTCTGCATCTGGTCCCCATACTATTCCCCTCTGTCTTACATTGCCCCAGAGGAGGCAGTCATTGTCCTCCTCCATGTTTGGTGTTGCAATTATCCTATTAGCAGAAGAGCCCCCAGAGTCACTAATCACAAAGCCACGGTCCCACAGCAGAGTCTTACAGCAGCCCTCGTGTCCCAGGACACATGTGGGGTCACACACGCACGCTGAGCCTTTCCCAGGGTGCAGGCAGCTGGGAGATGTGCTGCTCTAACACAGGTGCCTACCAAACGGACACTAGAAGGGAAGGTCAATCCCCTATTCCTGTAATGGTAGAAGAACAGACTCCCAAGATTTAAAATAAAAGTTAAATAAATGCAAAGGCTTGACACTTACCTGAACAGAGCACCCTCCGTCTCCCAGATCGCAGGGGAGCAGAGCCAGCACAGGCCCACAGAAGGACGGCTCCATAGAGCTCTAATCCTACCTGGGCACCACACAGCGTTGATAACTTGCAGCATTTTATATCGCAAGTCTCAGTTTTGACATTTTAATGAAGTTCCTGCTTCTACCTTCAGGCTATGGTTTGAGAAATCCCAGTTCTCATTTTGAAACAAAAACACAAACACATAGCTTTCACAGAAGGGAAATAAAATTTAAAACAAGGTGCAGAAGCAGCCTAGAAGTCAAGGATGAATCCAATCCATGCTTAGGCAAACAAAATTAAGATTTACAAGTAATATCAAAACTTTTCAAAGGGTTGAACCCTTGAAATCAGAAAAACTAGTTGCTAGACTTCTCAGCCCTCCTAAAGGAGCTGTTGGAGAAGCAGGGGCTGCTTGCAGCATTCAGCCAGAGTTTGCATCACAAAGCCAAGAAGAAATGCCAACAGCACACTCACTCGTACCCCACACCAGTCTGCTGAGCAAAGGGGAAGAGACAATCCAGCCCCTGGCACCTGGGGCTTCTAAAACCTTACTCAGCTGGGACCAGGCACGTGGTTTAAAGGAGCCTCCAGAAATGATGCTGTGGAGAGGGAAGTCATTGTGGCTTTTTTTTTATCTTGCCTCTCCAATTGGAAGCTCTAACAGCAAAATAACAAGAGAAGGAAAATGGCACACACTCTGACTCCAACTCTACATGTGCGGCTTAATTTTTCCCTATTTAACCAAGCTGCCAGGTGCAGTGAATTATATAACTCGTGAGCTTTGGGAGTACTAAGGACAAGACAAGACACTCTAGAAATGCTGGAAGCAATAAGCCAAGCAGGATGGATGAGCTAGAAAGTTTCCAAGGCATCTTCAACCATAATCTCTGTTTCTGTGCACTGGAAGCCAGCAGCCGCCCACACTTGCTCCCTTAGGGAAATTTAAAAGCAAGATCAAGGTTTGCAGCTGAGCATGGAGACAAGTCTACACTCAGACACGTATAGAAAAACCGTAGGGTTTGCTTTTTTTTTTTACAAAAAGTGTATTATTATTCCTGTGAGAGAGCACCATCCTGCTACAGGGAAGTCAAAAAGCCAGGCAAGAGGCAGGGCACGAGCTGGCTGGACCAGCTCTGCTCTGACTGCGAGAGATGGAGGCTGGCGCTGAAGACACTTCGCCGCAAGTCCCCATAGGGAGGGGATTTGCAATGGTATTAAAAGTCTCTCCTACAGCACTGAAGAGCAGCTAGGATATTTAGGAGGGGCAGGCGATCCCTTTCACCACAGGGAGTCACCCTGAAAGGCCCAGGCGTGCTTACAAAGCAGCTTTTGACCATCCTTCCCTCCCCCGGTGCCCGCCCTGTCCAGCTCTCCAGCCAGGCCACCAGCAGCAGCTGAAACACGAACAAACCAGGAATAACAGCCCCATCTACTGGGGTCCTGGAAATGATCCGCACCCTCACATTCTGCACCTGTGCAACCCATCACCATCATCCACCTGAAACCTTCCAGGCAGGAGCAATGCTGCCTGCCCCCACTATTTTTAACACGCCTGCATCTGAGAGTGGTGAAAGGCTGGTACAGTCGTCCTGACCTAGTTCAGACCGAAAATACAAATATCCAGACCATCTCCTTCCCTCCCAGTAACCCCTTAGCTCTCCAGAGGTGTGATGGCAAACAGCCTCTGGGATCAGAACCAGCATCTTGGGCAACGCTAACAAATTCAGCATTACAAGCAATAATTAAGAGATGTGAGCTCCACAGCAGCTTTCTAGTTTTACGGACGGACCGCAGGTTTTCCCGCCACAGTGCAGGAATGAGCAGTGCTGGCGTGCATGGTTATGGCGAAGTTTGTACCGGTCTTTAATGCAACTGTCCTCGTGGCAGGCCAGCTCTGGATTGTGCAAAGTGCCACACTTCTTCCCAAAGCTTCCCTGCTTTGCGTAACCCTAAATCAAAACCTGACCCACATATAGCATGGGTAGGCATATAGTCCCTTTGAGCAACCGAAAGGTTAACTTTTTCAGTCCTCAGCATCCAGTTCTGGCTCATACGACATGCCCCATTACCTCTTCTTCTGAGCTGCATGCTGCTAAAAACTCAAGCCCCCACAGTAAACGTGGTGGGTACACAATGCCGCTGACTGGTGGTCTGTGTTAGATGCACAGGTGTGCTGTGGTACCCCTTGTTCTGCCCAAGAGTCACTGGCAAGACTCTGTAAGCAAAATGAGGAGAGTAAGCTGCATGACTCAACCCAAGAAACCCTTCTGGGTGTAGTGCAATGGCATTTAAAATGAGCACAAAGATTTTGTACCAGAGCAGGTTTCTCTGGCCTTCAAAGCAGGGCTAGAGAGCCACCATTTCAAAGGACACATGCAAAGTCCTTCAGAGGACTGAGTTTATTCACACTTGAGCAGTACTAGTAAAAACAGTAACCTTGTAGCCAGTGAAACAAACACTGACAGAAATATTTAGGATTCGCACATGAGAACAAAAACACTAGTTAAACTCAGGCTTTATAAACCTAACGTACTCTGAGGTTGTGGTCTTTGTTTGGTGAGCTGTGCTATCAACCCAGAGACCCTCCTGACCCAGGAAGGGGAATTGGGAAAAGGAAAGGAGACCCGTGCGTTGAAATGGAAACAGATTTAATGAAATACCAAACTAATATCAATGCCAGTGCTAATACAAAATGCACAAAGTTTTACTCAGCCCATGTAGAGGTCACGAGCTGCCACGCTCCCAGCAGTGAGTGCCGGATGCTAAACCCAGCGAGCACCACAGCCCCAGCAACAGTGCGACAGTCACAGCAAAGGTGAGAGCTGCCACAGGAGCAGAAGGATGGGCAAGACCCTCCAGGGAGGGTGGCCATTGAGGAAGGAGAGAGGGCCATCCCCGGCAAACTTTCTGATTTATAGTGAGGGTGACATTTATGGTACAGAATACTGCTGCTGCCCGACCTGGGTCAGCTGCCCCGGCTTTTGCTCCTCCCGGCTTTAGCACTTGGCTTACTCAAAACTGCTGAAGGCCTTGATCCCTATGGAAACCCGCACACCATGGCCAGCCACAAGTAGAACAAAGTGTCTTACCAGCTTTGTTGCCACTGAATCAGGTGCTGCAGTTTTCTCAAAAATGCAGCTTTCCTGAATAGAAAAATTATTCCATGATTCTATCACAGCAGAACCACAACAGATTTTAATCAGAAGCCTAGAAAAAAAAAATGTTTTTTCAACTACAGAGGTAACAAAAAAAATAATCTTCATAATGTAGTTTTATTCATCAGTGACTACTGAATGTATACAGGAATACATATAAATAAAAATGACACACTTTCAAATTTGGACATTAGAAAAATGTCAGTGAATATTCTTAAAAATAAAAGTATTAAAAGAGCAAATAAAAACAGCTTCAGAAATCAGTGTCCCAGGAAGCAAGATATTCAGAAAATCACAGTTGTGGATGAGATTGTACATAGCAAGGCGTTTATCACAGCTTGCCTGTTTGCAGGGCTTACAATCAAGGATATTCTTCACTCCCATTGCTATACATACAGCTGTAACACATTGTTCTGCCTTTCCTTGTCTCTGAATACCCTGAGGTTTTCACAAAACTCTAGGCTGCAAGGGCTGGGAGCTGGTAGGGCCAAGCACTGGCTAGAGGAAAGGAATTTTGCCTGAAGTACTGGCCAATGTCTCTTTGGAAGCTGCAGAGCAGTGAGGAGATGACCCAGCAATTCCTTGGTGCCTCAGTAATAATGAGGCAAATCTGAAATGCTGTTCTTCCTCTGCTAGGATGCATGTATTCAAGACAACAGGGTTCATCTGTTGTCCTGAGAAGGCTCAGGATACACAGCTTTGGAGAGCACCGAGTTCATGTCATTTGTCGATTTGCCATGTAAAGTCTCTCTGTACCAGGATGCTATTAAAATAAGAAAAATAATTTCCCACTACAAGACCCACTCCAGCTGCATGCTGGTACTCCTCGGTGAGGAGGAAACCTACTAAGAGGAGCAGTGAGGCGAGTTCATAAACTGCACACACAACTCACTATCGTCTACACACTTACATACAAGCTGTAGACTGATTTTAGTAAATAGGTTTCCAATGAGTGCACCATATTCCTGAAAGACAGCATCAATCATCCTACAAGCATTTTTACTGTTTCACAAAGCAAAACAGTCTACAGATGGAAAGAGTGGAACATTTTTGCAGCCTGGATTTAAGCAGAGCTGAGTCCCTTCAACTGTGCATAAAGCCCTTTGCTTCCGGTAAAAGAAAAGCCTTGATGTAATCCTACAACAATAGTCTGATACTAAAAATATCACGTGATTATTTGGGCAAAGAAATTACTGGAGAAGAAAAGGAACATCTGTGAACGGGGGCAGATAAATTAGGGAGGGAATTAGAAAGCATGGATCTCATGCATGCGATTCATGGATCAGACAGCAGCATATTGGCAAAGAGGACTCTTCAAGAGCTCATTTCTCCAGAGGGATTCTGTGATGCTTAGCAACATCAGGTAGCTCCTGTTGAGTCCAAATGTGGGAGAAAGGCTATCCTAAGAAGCCTATCTAGCCCAGTCCAACCAACCCAAACCAAATGCAAAGAGGTCATGGAGAAAGGGAACACTGTCAGACCCTCACAGGAAAGAAACTGTTTTCACTACATAGAGACCTCAGCCTAAGCCTTCTTGGGTCCAATCTGATCAATCCAGAAGAACATGCTTACAATTTCTCTGCTGTCCTTTTTCAATACCAACACTGCATTTGCCATAAAAAAATTGCAGTAATACAAAGTCATTGTCTCTAGGAACACCTAACTCCTCTTCCTATCTCTCTGAAAGCCTGAACAGATCATATACACAAGGTATTTCCCACAGGGGGAGCTCTGGCAGATATAAGCTCTCCTGCCACATCTCTGCTGCTGCCTCCAAGCCCCATGCTGAGACCTCACCTCAGGTGCATTCCCTCTGCTGCTGCAGCCAAGGCTGCCTCCTTTTCTAAAGGGCTGCTATTCAACCCCTCAGCAGACCTCGAGTTAAATGAGCTCTCCTGCCCCACCTCAGTTATCCCAAAAAGGTAACTCTGAATCCACATGCAGAGATCCAGCTCCTGACCCTCTTTTCCCAGGCTGCATGGATCCACCTCTCACTGTCAGTCCTTGCTCCTAAAAAAGACACTTACCATAAAAGTCGAAGTGATACTTTAGGAAATCCTTAGGGGAAAACAATCACATTCCAGTACTGTGCCAGAAATATTTCAGTAACAAGTACTCAGATGCAGCTATCGCTGATTTAAAACAGCCCCATCACCTGCACAAGAGCTGTCGATGACTGCCGTATTCTCAATACCCGGAACATATTCACACGAAGGAGGTTGAAAAACAGATAAAGAAAAGGCACAATGGTGAAAGAGCAACAGCAGCGGTTCAAAGTAGAGAGGGGTAAGCCTGTGCTGAATTTGGAAACCTTTAACGTGGAAGGGTGAAAAGAAAGACCAGGGCAACAAGTTATTTTAGGCAATCTCAGAGCCATGGAGTGCTTCAGTAGCTGCTGTACAGGCTGCCCCTGGTACAGCTACGGCACCCACCTGGCGTCCCAAAGTGAACAGGCTCTCACCCCACCCTGACACTCGGTGACAGACACCAGGCAGCACAAAGGAGCCTCCCACTGCTGGGTGCTGGAAAGGAAAGGACTCAAGTGTGTGCCAGAAACACACACCTGAAAAACAGAGCCCACAAATGGAATGGGAAGGGCCCTTTCAGGGCCAAACAGTAAAATGCTAACATGCCTCTCAGCTAAAAGCTGTTAATTATTAACAATATCTTTAGTTGCCTTGCATCCGATAGGTAAAGACAACAGGAAAAAAACCAGCTTCCTTTGGACAGATGTTGTGCAAACAATATATGTAGCTTACTTTAGGGGTTTTTTTTACTGTTAATACGTATTTTGCAGTAAAACCAAACAAGGACATGTGCTAAAAGAAGACAATTTAATACGTTCTTTACAGGCTGATTGCCATGGCTGAAGTTAGAAAAATAATAGTGAGACCACAGCAACATGGAAAAAGGGACCCAATGTGAATGCTTTGCCATCTCCAAAGCAGCCCCCATTTCTCTTGGTGAAGGGTCTTACTGCTATTAGTCACAGAAATAATATAACCCTCAAAAGAGTCAGAGCAGGTGAATTCACCTTCTTTTGAGGATGACCGCAGTATTTTTGAGGAAGATATCTGTAA
>VZSC01018425.1:172183-198462 GCA_013398225.1 Steatornis caripensis | reverse complement strand
CCCATCCGCCCGAGTTTTCCCCTTGAGCGGCTGCCGGGGTTGGGGGCAGGGCGGGTAGGGAGTCTTTCCATCTCCATGAAAATCCGAAACAGCCGCTGCCAGCCCGGGCAGCAGTCGCTATCCCTCTTTAAAGCCAGCTATCGATTCCCTCCCCGGGCACCCACTCGCCCAGGGACTACGAAGAGCCACGGCTGCCGAGCTGGAGCCCGCCGGCTCCGGGGGCGCTTGGCAGGCAGCGTCCCCTGGCAGCCAACGCCTGCGAACTCCTGAACGCAGCGCCCGGCGCAAGGAACGGGCAGGGGGTGGAGGGGGTGGAGGGTGGAGGAAAGTGCAATATTTCAACGTATTGAAAATATTAACGTTGGCTTGTAGGAATTAATGTAATGGGCTATAGTTATTAACAACTTATAAAGGCTTGAATCAATATAAATTAATTTAATTATGATTTCTAATTGCATTATGCATAATCAATTTGAAACACTACATTAAAGATAATTAGAGAGGGGTGCTAGTCGCTAATCACTTCCCTAATAGCTTAATGAAAAGGAACATCGTGTATTACCTGTGGGGTGGACCCATGAAACAATACAAATGCTTATTTTCCGATAGAAAATAATTACACCTTTTAACAGACATTTTAATCACTTTACTGTAAACAGAAACCGGATTTGGACTTTTTACGTGGCCTTGCTTAAATTTTAGCGGTGTTGATTGAAGGGCTGATGTGTTATCAGTCCACCTATTGATGACCCATAAGGAAGACTAACTTTCATGTGAAAGTATCATGCTGTCCTCAGAAGCTAGTGCCAAGAGGTCACAGTCGATGGAGGTCCTGGTTTAGCATAATGGGTTTAACATTTCCATGACATCATCAGGGAATCTGAAAAGGAGTCTAAGGATAATCAGAGTGGTCATTCAGAAGCAGAGTAAATATTTTATGAGGATATATAGAAGACAGGAAAGAAGGTGGTCAGAAAGGTGAATCTCTACTTCTTCATGCTCTGTGAAGAAGGTTTTTCACTTGGTACCAGTTTTGATTGAAAACTTGTGTATTGTTAGTACGAAAAAAGACAGAGCGTGACCCTTGAAGGGGTGAACCTCGATTTGTTTTTAGCGACGATCTAAATATGTTTGTATTCATTGTCACCCTTATGGGTTATAGATTATTTCTCTCTTACTTTTCAGATGCAAACACATCCTTACTTCTTCATCTGCTCTGTACATTGTCGCTTACTCAGGAGTCTGTCCCTACTTTAATAACAAAAGTTAATTTGTTGTTAAAATTAAAAGCAACCCACATAAATGGACGGTGTGAGGCAGATTAATTAAAAATGCTTGCCCTGTGATTAGCTTTATTTTCACATCTTTGCGTAATAACCAAAGCAGTACTTGCAGCACACATCTTCATTAGAATCATTATATCATTCATAGTTTTCAGAGAAGTAGTGTATAATTAGGGAAACTGAGATTTGAGGAGAACAGTAAGGAGCAGTAGCATATAATATCAACATTTGTCACAGCAAGACCTGTTTGAAGACTTTTCTTTCTATTAAGGCCTGAATTGAGACCAAGAAGCTTTGGAACTCTTGAGGATAATATTATCTGAATAAAAAGCAGGAGTGAAGGATAGAGCCTGAATATCACCCAAGGAGTACAGCCGCTTTAGTCTAAATTATTAGAAACATACCAATTTTAGTACTGAACTATGGGTAGATGGGTAGAGGGTAAATGACTCTGTGGATGGAATGATTCCAGGGATATGCAGCTGTTCTTTTTAAAAGACTCCTGTTTAAAAGTGCGCAGCAGAGTAGTTATTTTTCCCTGCAATGCCCTGCAGAGAGAAGGTAGAAGCAGAAATAAGCTTACTTTGCATAACAATTTCTAAGTATTCCAGTGAAGTGGGACAAATTGTAGGATGAGCCTGGTCACTCCCTCTGTTGTTCACATGCGGAAATGATGTGGTCTCATAGGGCCAAGATCCAGTGACAAGATCTGAAAGCAATTCATGGAAAGGTTTTAAAAATTGCAGGTACTCCAACCTTGAACTTGCTGTTTTTCTTAAGGAAAATCCTCCATTGAAGCCCTCAGCTCCTGCAAGGAAAGTTCTGATATACTGGAATAGCGATAAATAAATCCTTGAACTAAGGATGGGATAGCAACATGGCTTAAAATATCCAGGTGACAAATGCCTTATGAATTCCAGTGGAGACAAACTCTTGCAGCTCCTGGGTCACTTTAGCTATGGCAGCTATTCCAGCTGCTGTGACTTTCCCCCTGTGTTGGTCCATTATCGCATACTGACCTCTGCCCTGAACGGAACGATTTCCCTGACTATTGTTCAATCTCTTGTCAGGAGCGAGGAGTCCCCCAGCACGACTCCTCCGTAGCCAAAGAGCTCACAAGGAGAAATACAGTCAGCTGTATTTCATAGATCAGCCCAAGGACTGAAGGCGGTGTGTGAACTCATCTTGTGATATGCCTTAATTTTCTCCGCCATGACTAAATATTACACCAGCCTATGTTTTCCATCCTGCACCGGAGCTGAGGAAGTCTTATCTACAAAAAGGTGCGAGTGGAGTATGAGCTAATGCAACTACTTTTGAGAATATTGATTTTTCTTTTTTTTTTTTTTTTAAGTACAAGCACAAAGAAAATCCTTGCTTGTGCAGGAGACCCTTGGTTATAAAAGCCTCACCTATACGCTGTTTGAGTGGTCAGACTGAGAACCACATGGAGTCTATGTTTTATGCTGTTCTTTCATACATCAATTGATTTAGTTAGCACTGTGAACCAAGGATGGAGCATGAGCGCCGTTTATATGCCAAGGAAAGGAATGAAAATAGTTCCACGAGATACAGCAACAACTGAAGCATATAGCTTTGTCGCTACGGAACTACCACAGTCCTCTCTCTAAAGTAAATCCAGCAGTTAATAAAACAAACACCTTCGTGGTTCAAACGCGTGTTTCCATCTTTATGGGGAGCCTCTGAATGAGTGGCACGTTTGCAATCGTGGCAATTCATCAGAGCCTTAGGATCCATTTTTGAAAATTTTTGCCCAAGTTTTTTTAAATGTAAAATTTATTTTTCTCCTCACCTAAAATTAAACTGATGAAAAATTTTAATTCCTTTAAATACTTTATTTAAAAAAAAATTACATTTGCTGCCTGACATCTCAAGGCAGTCCCCTTTTCTGATTGACTGATTTTTGCACAATCCACTGACACGTGCAGGCAAGTGTGTTAGCAGAAAATTTAATAAAGTTTTTGGTTTTTAAAGCATCAAAACTAGACCCGGCAGCTTTGGTTTTCAGTAATAGAACTAAGCACATTTTGATCAGTGGCTATTTTAGCGCTGTGCAGGTAAGTTAATTGTGTCTGACCAGGTTTTTATCGTGATCTTGGCAGTGAGCTTCCATGCTTGGTGTGAATATGTTGGGTTGCAACGCTGTATTTTCAAAAAATTTAAACTGCTCAAAGACTGTGCCAGAATGTCAACTAATTGGACATTGGGTATCATGATTTTCTGAAAATGCACAGGGTTGTGCTAGAGAAGTTTTAAAGTAATACGAAGCAAGGGAAGGTCTTTTCAGCATCCATGGGAGACTGTAGAGGATGATGCTCTTAGCATGTAATTAAATATTAATAATGGGTAGAGGTTGGACTTATTTTTATTCTCTAAAACATTGTTAATAGGTCTCAGTCTGGCATTGAAAACATTAGGCACATTGCTCTGTGTCTCACCTTTTTAACCCTGTTTGCATGTTTAAGTAAACACTTCTTAAGGTCTTTTGTGCTCATGATTGGTAACAAAAACAATCAGTATGTTAAATCAGTGCCGGGCTCTGGAGAGGAGAGTATTCTGCTTCAAATTCATCCCCTTGCAAACAGAGTAAATCATGATAGCCGCCAACTATTCTGTCTGTATTTGAACTGTATGTGGTTTGGTTGTCCAAAACAAAGGACAAGAATCTGGAGTTTATACTTATCCACAAAAAAATGTAGAAACATTAAAAAAATAAATTGGATTAGGAAACAGATGAATATAATGACCTTCCTTACTCTCAATCATATGCTGCCAGCTAAGTGTTTGAATCTGAAAAATTGCACTAATGAAGCTATTTGAAGGCTTTTGTGGACAACTGCTTCGTCTTTGAAGATTAAATGAATGATGTTGATGTGATTAATCTTAGTACAGGGAGTGATGCAGCAGCCAGAAAATACCTTGGTGATTTTCATAATTAAACTGAATCAACATTTCAAAGAAATGCCAGTGTTATCACTTGTATATTAGAATTACATTCATTAGACAGAAGAAACAAATAATTTGAGCAAACAAGATTTTCCTTTTGGTGTACTGAGACTTCTGTCATGTCTCAGAGTATCTTACTATAAATCATCACTACTGTTTAGTTTTATCCTTGCTTTTTCAGTTACTTGTTTGTTGTTTATTTTTTCTTAACGATCCTCATGGTTACTTGCTTCCCGATTACTTCAGTATGAAATAGACTTTCCCAGTTTTCCAGTTAAAGTTGTCTGCCCAGTATAGGATTTCAAATCATTGTCACTGAAAAATGGTGCAAATAGTTGCTGGTTTATGTGGATAATGGAGCCAGGCGCTCCAACGATTTCTAGCTTTACGAGGGCTCATCTATAAAGGATAGGACAACCCACAGAACATATGAGAGACAGGAGTGAAAACAGTCTCTGCATAAGACTGAGAACACAAATAGTAGTTCACAGTGATCTGTGGAAATAACAGTTTGGGTCAGATTCTGCATGTTTAACTCATTCCCTGAGAGCCTTACAGCTTTCGGTAGGACTGCCCAAAGTAATAGCCCTCAGCAGTTGATAAAGTGGCAGAATCTGGATTCACATAATTGGGCAATCCTAAGCGGTCTTCAGTAGTGCATATTTAAAATATTTCAATAATATATGTGTGCCATTTTATAACATAAGGAATTTAAACTATTAAATATGTTCCCCAACATACATGCTTAAACACATAGATGGACACACATATGCAGATGTATGCTCGTAGACAGTAAACTTGCCAACCAGTCAAACAGTTTGACTAAGGTAAAAACAATGAACATTGCAAAAACTCAGTCAGCTGCATCTTTAATGCAAATCAAAGTGAGGGTGTAGGGTTAATGATTGTTGCGTCAACACGAATTCACTGTATTACTCTTTCTATCACCACTTCAGATTATTTGAAAGGTTTCTCTGTGACTTTTGGCAACCCTGATATTTACAGTGTACTTCTAGTCATTGCACAGTCTTTCCTTTCACAGTTGCTTAATAGAAAAACAAGAAACGACTTCTTTAGGGCAGTGGATAAAAAACTAGCTTTTCACCTTGAGGACCTCAATTTTAATTCATTCCATAATAAGAAGTGAAATGAGCTTGGTGGTCTCCGCACAATCTCTAATGGGCAATAATCAACACCATCAAGATCAAGTTTTCCTCCATATTCAGTTTAAAAGCGCCACATGGACTTGGAATGCCCACTGATCCCAAGGAAAAGGTTTCTGTGACACTATCTAGATATGACATAAAGAAAACATCCCCCTCACCCTGTCTGACCTTCAGTCCCTTCACCTAACCTTCTCTTTTCTCATAGCTTACTCCATTTACCTCAGCTCATTCTTCCTGTCCCACCTCTCATTTATCTATAGAGGAATCACTGTAATTGCTGTCATCCAAGATGTCCTTTTGTATGCGCTAAACACAAACTTTTACTGTTCTTCTTTATCCTATGCTATGTCCCTTAGATTGGGCACTACTCTATGCAGTGCTTTGTATGTGACTCAATAAGGGTTTCTTACTATGAGAACAAATGTGATTACCGTCACTACTAAGGCATCTGCAGGTGGGAAACCCCAAGGTGCATACTGTAATTAATGGCCCAAATGTGAATCCAATGGAATTCATGTGTTGACTGATTTCATATGCGCATCTGTCACGCTGGGTAGAAGCTCTATATTTATTAGTCAGCACAGAGTGAACCTTGTGATCAAAGAAAATGGTCAATGAGCTGTACGTTCATATCACCTACCTTTCACCGTAAAAGGGACAAGTTGCCTAGTCTAAGCTAACAGACTTCTGCTGTTGCTTGTGAACACAGAGGTAGGCATTTCTGAATGGAGATTTATTTCATCTGAAGACAGCTGACTCTGATAGCCATGCTGAATAGCTCTGTGGAGGTGCCTACCCTTTCCACTGACTTTAGCACTCCATCATAGCCGAACCCAGGACAAGCACAGACAGAAAGCCTCAGCTAGCTAACCAGTCTTGGAGACTTGTACATCCTCACTTCACCCTTTGTGGTCCATGTCTAACTGCCTTTCAGGTATGTCTCAAAAGATCTTGAGAATACAGGGAGTCTGTTCATTCAGGAATTTGTTTTGGCTGCAGATGTGTGATCATGAGAATGACTTTATAGTCATTCACATGAAAGGAACAACAGCAGATTGGTAGGTTGGGCTAGATGCGCTAGAAGTTTTCATTGCATTATCAGAGATCCAGCTTGATTTCTTTGCCTTGAGGCAGAGGGGAAAGAGGAAAGGAGAGAAAAGGAGGATAAAAAGAGGCAGTGTCCTGTTCACCCTCCAGTGAATCGCAAAATGTATTTTGTAAGGTTGTATCTTTAGCTGTTTTAAAATTTTTGTTACTTACAGCTGCTCTTAAAAATTACTCCTATGGGCATCCCTCGTGTTATTTCAGATACTTTAAACACAGTCTGCCTTCCCTTCCTCTCTCCCTTCTCACTCAGGAACTTGGCTTAAAGCTACGTGAACCCAGCACAAGGACTAGGTAAGATCAAGGGCGAAGTGCTATGTAGTGTGCACACTGCCAATGTGAGGACACTGGTCCTGGTCAGGATGGTGCTGTACCATCGGGCCTGAGAGTTAGAGGTGATTCCCTGGCATGGATGCATTTAGGAAAGTGGAAGTAGCTGAGATAGTGAGCCGTGATAGACAGTTCTCACAGAGAGGCAGTAAGGAAGCAACAACAGACAGTGGATGTGAGGGCAGTATTACTCTCCGAAGTTATACTACAGTAGCTGCACGGATATCATCAATTCCTTTTGTGTAGATACAGTTACACTGATATCTTCCTTTGGGCTAGAACTATTAATTAGGGTGGGATTCCCTTCAGCTGTTTTCAGACGTGCAAAAAGTAGGCATTGAATCTGAACTGGTTGTTCAAGGTCTCTCTGGAGTCAATGTAAATATATAAACATCTCCCGGGAATTCAGTCCAACCCTGAACAAGTATCATCTCGTGTAGGATGGATGAATCACTCCTCAGAGGTGCCTATTTATCTTCGTTTTTGGAGGGTTACAGCCAGGAAGAATTAATCCTTTCCCTCATGTAAAATATTTATGTGATTTCAATAGTCATCTGACCATAAAAAATGCAGACAGGAGTATATTGTACAACACGTATCATACTCTATGCATGCGACAACATACATATATGTGCATTCATATGGTTCCAGGAACCAGAAGCAGTAGAGGGTCTTGAACAGGTTCATTTGGGAGAGGAGCAATATCAAAACAGCTTCAGTGGAGAAAATTTAAAGGCAAAATTTGCTGCTTCTGTTGGAGAAGATTTCCAGTTCAGCAGTCTTTTTAGAAGCTGGGAAGTCTACATTTTCAGACTCTAGAGCAACAGATTGGAGAGGGTGGAAGATATAGGTCAGCATTTATTAACCCCTGACAGACTGCTGTTGCAAACAAGAATTATAATGACTATTGGTTGCATCATATTATTTGCAAAAAATACGTAATATGTGTGGATAGAAAAGACATTAAGAGTTTTAACAACAAAACCAATGAAAATACCTTCAGAAAAAAAACCACTTTAGAAAGGAGCTGAAGTTTCGAAACAAGAACATGTCCCTACTCATCACAGTATTTATAAGCACCATGCTCTTAAAAACAAGGAAAGGAGTAATAAGGGATATCCTTTATCTTACTTTGTCTGTATAAAGAACATAACGGTCTTTTAGGTATCAATTTATGTATAGATACATTTTTATTTCTACTTATTTTTAAAAGCATGAAAAAATAATATGCCTTAGAAGATATTATTTTGTAACTACTTTGCGGTGAAATATTTATAGCAGTTGTTTACCCATAATAATGTTGTATATTTAAGACAAAGATGAAAAAAGTACAACATTGTTGTCTTAAGGTAAAACTATGTGTTTTTATGGTTTACATTTCAGTATTAATACTTAATGAGTATACAGATGATTTTGTTACCCTTTTAGAAGCGCTTTCTAGGATAGTTATATTTCAAAATGAGTAAAGAAGCAGATTTTAAATGTTTAACTGTAAGATGGTTTGTGATGGAACACGAACGCTTTGTTTTTTATAAGAATGGCCCTTCCTCAGTCATGCTAAGTGGTACTGCTAAAAATGTCACTATTTCAGCCTTCAAGTGCCTTTCACAAGTGGCTATGTGGAAGTCTCAGAGAGAATAGTGACAGGTGATTCTATTCATTGGCTCAGAGGACTCAAAGAGCTTGGTTACTTTTCTTACAGAGGTGCCAAGTGCCGTTGGAGAGGTTGTAGGGTAACCAAGATATCCATATTGGGTGTTGGACTGACAGGTACAAAACAGGACCTATATACTTGACTTACCAAATTACACCTGAGGCCAGGCGTGATGTCTTGCGGTATCTGGAATGGCACTACACACTATATTTAGGAAAAGGAGCCCCTTACTGGCCTGCTTTAGACATTGATTTTGTGGAGAGATGACTTGCGTCCTTGAAGTTGCCTTTGTCAATGATAAAGGAAATATAGAGTGACTGGCCTAGTCATGGGCATTTAAGCTGTAGCACTAAAGTTAGGTGAGCTGAATTTTACTTTTGATACCCAAGACCGAAACCTAATACTCTAGCCTTCTGCTCGGCTGCCAGTTTACCCTGGAAGGCCCACAAAATATTTAAGTCCCTAACTCTTATTCATCCTCTGAATTTCATCGGAAAGTTGGGTAACTTAATTAGGATTTAGGATCGTAAACTGATAGCGCTCCAGATACAAAGCCCACAGTGTATTGATGCCATACCATCTAAACAAGGGGTCTTATTGGCTTACAGGTGTCAAGTGTGCCTATTAAAACACAAATGGGGTTGATCCTGCTGTTTTCTCTAAGAAAGCCTTATCATTAGGATACTTGCTTGAGATTTGGGTTCAGGACCTGCTGCAACTTGAGATGGCTTGAACCTCATCTACTGCACCCCAAGGAATATCCTGTTTACGACACTGTCGCGTCAGCAGGGGTTAAAGGCCTTGTGTTGTCTCCTGTTAGAGACGGACAACAGTGTAACACTCATCAGTCATTGGTCACTGGGAGCGCAAAGCAATGCTAGCATAGGTGGGTTTTTTGGGGGGGAATTCTTCAGAGTCCGGTCTCTTCTTTTAGTATTGTTTATGAATTGTACTCAATAATTATATAAAATAAACTAGGCACACATTTTCCTAAAAGTATTGGCCAGTTCACTTTCTTAGTTTCTTTCCTTGCAGTACAGAAGCCTAGCCACCAGGCTTGAGTCATACATAATTCCTTAGGTCTGCCTTCCCTCTGGTCCCACAAATCTTTGTTGTGAGATGTTATTCCGTTGTAACTGATTGCAGCCATCACTGCCATACTGACCTTTCAAGAGGTTAACCTCGTTTAAGTACACTGGATTCTTACCGTATTTTGTCACTTGAATAGTTCCCTGGACTCTGCTGTCTGTATTGGCTGAAGGCTAGATTCAATTCCCCACTTGTTGGCTCCAAGTGCTATCTCAGATACTCTAGTTTAAATCTAGATGAGGGCTTTTGAATATGACACAGATCCAAAGGGACTCCCACGTCTCATATAGAGATCAAACCCACAATCTCCACTCACATAGACAAGTACCTTACCGGTATACACACACATATAGACTCCTAAATTTACTTTGCTACAGTCTGATGTTGAATCTTTACTTAAGGTTTGATTCAGTCGTCCATGCATAAGCTCCTAGTGCTGTTTCAAATATCCTCGGTTTACCTGTCTGCAGAGCTGGTGGACATGACACAGGGTCTAAGAGAGACCTTCATTCCTCTGGAGTCTCAGCTAAAGGGCAGCTGGAAGACCACCCTGCAGTATCTCATACAGCTTTAGATGCCTTTGTATAGGGAACTGGATTAAGCTTGTAATGTCAATGTCTAAACTTCAGAGGGAGGTGGTATTATAGCTATATTCTGTGGCTAATATTTTACAACAGCTATCTTTAAGTGAGTCTGCTCCCAGCAGGTGAACTCTCCGGACTGCTCTTTGGTGCCTAGCTCTCTCCACTAATCAATTAAGAAGCCTAAGCACCCAATTTATGCAGTCTGTGCTTGCCTAATTAATGTTCTTAATTCTCCTAACTCCTAAAAATGAATTAGGAGATGATATACTTCCTTGAGTCTGTGCCCAAGCAGCCAGTGTTTCATTACTGAAATTATCCAAGAGTCTAAAATCTGCTTCTGGACAATCTGATAATTGCCTAAATCCTGATCTGCTAGATATGTAACACATTCCTATGCAATGTTTGGATTTTAAGATATTTTATCTAACACATTTATTGTTATGCAATATGACGAATAGGTTTAACTCCTGATATACCTTGCAAATTCTGTGGCCCTGTAGATGAATGTGGATGCCAAGTCCTTCAAGATTCGTTGCATAAAAGTAGAATAGAGCATATGCTTTAAGTTAATTCTGAACTTGTTTTCACTTAAGGTAGAAAATTCTGATTCAATTAATTCTGTTTTGTTAGGGATTTGAAACTGCATCTCTCACCAAAATGTTCTAAGCATCACGCTAGTAGATTTTCTGGGGCTGGCTGCTCACAGCCTCTCCTTGCAAGATGTGATGTTCCACTTCACAGAGAGTGATTAAATATTCATTAAGCTAGTGAAAGAACGAGCTTCTCAGAAGACAGAAAGAGTCTGGTACTTAAGGCAGTCACCTGGGAAAAGGGGAGATCTGGATTCCAGTCACTGCTGTAATGATTACTTAGTATTAAATACATACAGTGGTTCACGAACTGGAACCTAGCTTCTTTCTTGGGGGGAGGGGAGTTGACTATTGAGTACTTCTCACTTTCTGTCTGTTGCAGTGATTACTTAATTACCAAGGAAAGCTCTGGCTGGGGAGAACGAGCGCTCCTCTGGGAGGTGGGAGATGGTAGTTCCACGTGGCAAGGAAAAATAGATGCGCACTTCTCCGGCCCTTTATTATCCAAAAAGCTAGGACAGGAAACCCCTTTCAGGAGGGAGTAAAACACTGTAACGCAGGGCTTTAAAGCCATGAATCCTAGGTGGATGGTGGCATTTCCTCTCATCCAAAACTAAGTTGCAGAGTAAGAAGAAGGTTTAAGTCATATGCCTAATCTCAACATTTCCTGAAGGGCTTCCTTGCTCAGCACGTCTTTGCGGATTCCATCTTTCCTCCACAATTTGTAGGGAAACAGACATCTAACTCAGGACTGCAGGTTCTACTACAAAAGTACACCTTTTGGATGGATGCTGTGAGATTTAAGTAAAATCCCTTGCAGGTCTGGCCTTTCAGGCAAAATTCTCAAAGATATTTTGCGTTGCTTGCATAACTCCTCTTGAAGCCAGGGTAGATTTTACTACGGATTTAAGAAGGGGCAGGACTATACCCGCAGAGATGTCTTTTATGCCCCACTTTTCCCATGCGATTTCAAAAGGAGAAGTATTAGAGTATATATTCTGTTAAATAAATCTCTCCAGGGCCATTTGCATTCTTGATACACAGCAGGTGGATTGATTTCTTTGGGTTTTTTTAACACGTATGTTTCTATGCTGACAAACTAAATGATGTACACTGATGTGAATAATTTGCATTTCTGGTATGCCTCATGGAGAAGTGTAGTTCTGATTCATCAGCAGATGACCTAGAAAGTTTCAGGGGTTTGCTGCATGGGGTGAATCTGAGCATATGTATTAAGTTAAGTCTATGAACTTGCTGACCCAGGGCCTGAATATCTGCTCAAGAAAAGACCTGTTGAATGTTGAAAACCTCTGGCATTAGGCAGTGAGAGAAAGAAAAGCAAAACAAATGTTGACTTTCTTATAGAACACATCCAAAAAGAATTTAAAAGTACCAACCAGACAAATCTTTCAATGTCACAATATGAACTAGAGGTAAATTTTTACCTGGAAAGTGGAATAACTGTTTTTTCTTGCCTCAGAAATGGAAGAAGTGATTCAGGAAAAAGAAGGGTCTAGTTTTATTTTTGCATGAAGATAAATCAAAGTGCATATGAAATACTCTCTTTTCATGTTTTGTATTTTCTCCTTTCCTGCCTTCCTACTTTTAGTCCTTTACTGCTTCCTTTTCTCTTTGATTCCTTCCCTCTTTCCCTTCTCTCTTTTCTTCCTTCCTTTACTCTTTTCCCTCTACCCAAGCACAGCCATTCCAGACTCCCGGAAAATGATAATAGAAATCGCCCTTAAATGAAGGATTTGGCTGCAAACTCACTCACAGCTACTTTTTCTGTCCCAATCGTACAAAATATTTATCCAGAAAGCCATTATAGGAAAGCTAGGATTTTCTGTCTCTGAAAACACAGTCTTTGAACTTTTCACCCAGAGGAAGTTTTCTGTTGGCTATCACTTATGAAAAACATGTTGGCTTTGTTCATTTTTGTTCTTGTTCACTAAAGTTCAACAACCTGAAAGAAATACCAAGGCCTTGATCCTTGAATCTACTGAAAGCACAAAGGAGAAAGAGAGGCAACTAGAAAGGAAAACTATTAGGCTATAGTAAGCTAGTGTGTGCTCTTCCAGGCTGAAAGAGAGCAAGATTAAGGATGAGACGTGGATAGGATGGGGCAAGAGATACAGAAATTCTCCCTAAAACCTCTGTACCTCTCTGCTGCTAATGACCTTTTTAGCTTCAACATGCCAGCAGCTTTCTGCACTACCTGCCTTTCTGAAAAATGAAAGTATAGAAGACATTTTGAATAATTCCAAATTTAGCCATCTTAAGAAAAGAGAGAAGAAGTGAAGAAATGAGAAACCAGCAAGTAAGCTGGTTCCTTGGCATGGGTCAGAAACGTTGAAGTAGACATCTCGCTCTGAGGGGGCAGCTGGCACTTTTTTGGCTAGTGTTCGGCTCCTGCGCTGGCATCTGAGATTCATGTTCCAATTAACCCCTAAACTGGGAAGTAATCAGGGTTGCTGCTAGGTCACATTTTAATTAAAATTCAAAAGATTCTTGGAACACATGGAGAAGCTCATCAAATAATTTTGCTTGTGACTGTTTAACTATTGTCCTCCCTTCTCTTTCCTCCCTAAGCCTTCCGCCTCTAATCAAGCAATCGAAGACAGGTCTCCAACCTGGCAAGGCAAAGCCTGGTCACCACCACAAGACATGCCGCTGTTCATTTTAAAGAAGTGACTCTAAAGTAATTTATGAATGTCAGACTCTTCCTGTACGTGTGCAGCCAAAACAATTGTATGGAAGAAAAATCCATCAAGAGCTTTAAAGCACCAGAGATACCACTTCTGTTCCTACTTTTCTGTTTCAGTTTCTGGCAGTCAGCCTACCTGAGATATTCTTTCCAGATTTGAAAGGTGTGGCACTGTAAGAGATAGAAGTACCAAAAGAAGAGCTATTGATCCTCTGCAGTGTCACCAGGACAGACAGTCAATAAAGATGCTTGAGTGTCAGCAGGCTAGGTAAGGTGTCCTGCTCTGGCATGGAAAGTGGCCAAAGAAAGATAATTAGGCACTTATTTAGAGATTCATGAGTGACTGTGTGCTGATTTCAGTGACATCAATGGCAACCAGTACGAAAGGGGCAATAAAGGGAAAATATATATCTGAACTGCTTTAAGTGTTTATATATCAGAGCTTCAACTAGCAACAAAACTGGGTGTTTAGAGCTCTTAACGTCGAAACGGAACACATATTCCACAGCCCTCTCAGTCTGATGGCATGAATTTATAAGTAACAGAAGGCAGCAGAAATCAGGGCGTAACAATTTTGAAACAGTGAGCAAAAATGTTAATAGGTCAATCAGAACAGGGAGCTAGGATTGCAGGAGAGTTTTTGGTAGATGGAATACATGTATTTGAGTTAGAATTCAATCAGCAACATGCTGGAACATTTAAATACTATATATTTATGTGCATATTCAATATATACAAGTTATATGCTACCTAAGCATCTTAAAAAAAAGGACACTATTTGCCATTTGCTGTTGAATCTAAACAATAGTAAGTGAGGTCTATGAACAGTCCATCTTGGGCACTCCATGGAATTTATTTTTCTTACGGTAATTTTCTTAATAGCACTTTCAGGCCTTAGTCGCTGTAGCCTAGTCAGAGCTCCCGATGCTCTGGGGACACTCCTGAAAGACTGAAAAATTCCAGACAGGTTTCATGTCAAAAACCTGGTTTATGTAAGGGAGGAGGTATAGACAACTGCAGTTTGACAAGGCATTTTTAATAAAAAGAAGTTTCCAAAACACAAAGGTTTTGACATGCTTCTGCCAGTCAGTCACTCTTCTAGATACCTTTAAAGTCACTGGTTTAGAGAAAAGAGGAACATCTGCTGAAAAGCCATGACCACCGCCTCCACCAACTCAGATTCTTTTCAGAGTTCAGCCTGCCAAGTGCTACTCAGAATTAATGAAATACAACAGTGAAATTAACAGCAAAATACTTAATTTATAAGATGTGAGAAGAATCACAGCCTATGTTAATGAAGCTCTTAGTTTTGAGAGTCAAAACCAAGCCCTGTACTTCATAATCACAGAGAAAATGAAATTACAAATGGTATAAAAGCAGCCAGGCAGTAGAATTTGGGAAGTATTACCTTGTGTACTGTCACAGTACTGTCCATTCTGGCATAATAATTTGTCTTTATTCTACTTGTAAGTGAAAGGAAGAAAAGCAAATTCATGGTAGAATAAAAAAGATATGTGGTTTCAATATGTACTTGTTATTTGTATGCACGCTTATATGATTAGCTGCATTGACCATCTAAATACTGCAAGGAGAAATGGAGCTAGAGGGAGAAATCAGGAACTACTGTTGTTTTCCACAGTCTCAAGAAAATATAAACCTGCTGACCTAGATCTTCAGGACTTTTATATCTCTCTTTTTTTTTTTCCCCTTTATACCTTTCCTGACCCAAACATGTTTGCACTGGACTTCAAGATTCAGCACACCTGCCTGTTACTTTTTATTGGGAGCCTCCAGAGCTCTTTCTCTGCTTCTCCTTTGTTATCAACCACAAGAGAGTTGACGTGCAAGTTTAGCTCTGTTGCAGATCATCTCACTGTCAACAACAGCTTTCTGTAACTCACTCTCATTACCACCATCCTCCTGGCACAACTGGTATTGAGTCCACATCTACTAGATTCAATGTCGGAGGGATTGTCATCCTGACACCTAACAGGTGGATCAACGTGACATGTTTTAACAAACCAGTGTATAAAGCTATGTTTAAATTTTGAGTAGAAGACACTGCCTTTCTTTCATTTTCTCTAAAGGGTTTATACCCAAAAGAAAATATGCACGAGTTTATACCAAGATTGTAGACACATAACGGACAAAATGTATTCGTGTTATTTAGGTTGGGTCTAAAGCAGCTCATTCCTGTTAAAATATTTCGGGAATTATGATGGTCAAGGAGAATGAAAGCATTTATATCTTTAGTTAGTTAGGGTGGGATTAGCATTGCGTGCTTCTATCAGACCTGATTGCCTAGACTCCTTTTATAGTCAACAAACAACAACAAAAACATGCTTCTGGGGAGTGATTCTCCTCTTCTGAAAGTAGGTGTCTAAACACGCCAGATGAATTGAGCTCTAGAAACGTCTACTGCTCCCTGTTGTCTAAATAGCTAGACAATTATTTTATGTGCAAATGTTGACATATAAAACATCTCAGCTGGATGAGAGGAACCTCACCCATATTGGATTCCTTCCGGTACAGATTTGGGAAAGCATCCATTCTGGAAAATCACTTAAGTACATATCTAGAATGTACAGAGGTACTTCAACACCCTCATCAGCTGGACCTTCTTGTACGAAGCTCACATACCCAGCTTTGTTAACCGTACACATCCACTGCTGAGACCCTCTAGAACAAATTACTTTTTGAAGCAGGTTATTGGAGTGATCCAAAATGAAGCAAGGGAGTGAGTTAGTTGTCAAGTGGCATGGAGCTCTGTTTGACCTGTTCTGCTGCTACAGTAAATAAATATTTTTCGGAAGAAATAGTTTTAGGAGAAACTTATTTTTCTTATGATTCTTTGGATTTTAGTGCATTGTTTGTATGGATCTTTTGAGATTACTTTTAATTTAGTGCATACTTATGCTGAGCAATATAAAACAAAGCTTTCAAGAAAACATTGAAATTAGAAGGAAAATGAACACAACCAATTCAGTTCTTTTCCCCCGTTTTCACACATGTAGTACCTTCAAAAATATTGAAGTGATGGTGTATCTCTGATTACATCTATCCCCATGGCTTTGGGAGTACAGTTTATTTGAAGGGTCTCATCTTTGCTTATTGCATTGTTCTCTTGATTTTGTTTGTCACCCTTTTATTTTTTTCATTCTCCTCTGACTAACTGGAAATTGATTTCCTTCTGAGTAGGATGGTTATTTCTGTGCTGTTTAGCCAAGTATTTCATTTGTTATTTGGTTTAAAAAAAATTCCTTCTGTCATTGGTTTGTCTTTACTGTGTAGTACTTTAATGATTCTTGGTAGGCTTCCTATGAGTTGATTAATTCAAATAAATAAAATGTCAGTATTTATGGTAAGAAGGAATACACATACATATATTTCCTGTATATTAGTAATCTGACTCTTTTGTTCTCTTTTTCCCTCTAAATGCAATTACATCACAAAATTGATTTTGCTCCTTTCCAATGCAGAGCTATAATAAAACAAAAAAAATCTACAATTATTTGGAATCCTAATTACTTCTCACAGGTGAGAAACAGTTAATTTTTTAACATTTGGAAGGCAAAATTAATTTTTTTTCCACTCTGCACAGCATGACTACTATGTATCACAAATGTCATGAGATAGATAACCTTTTTTTGTCTTACGTAATCCAACAAAATAATTATTTGTGACAGTCTGAAAAAATGTTTAAAAACATTGTTTAGAGGGAAATCTGAGAAAATATTTCTAATTTCATTCAGGAGAAACTGTGTTGTTACTCTGAGTATAAAATAGATATATGCAATAAAGAGTAGCAAGACACAATGTCTTCTCAACTGAAAAATCTCATTTCTCTAATCACATGCTCCTACTATATTTTCATTATACCAAAGTGCATCAGTTCATCTGATGTAAGACTGGAGGAAGAGATATAAAAATAGGTGATGAAAAGGAAATGTTATTCACTTAATTCCATTGCCAGACAAGGTTTCAGGTTGCCATCATAGTCTGAGAACGACGAGCTGCAGAGTCAGTTATAGGAGGTGTAGAAGTGGATATCTTTACCTCTGATGACTTGTCTCCTGAGGACACTACACAAGATACTGCCTCATCCAGAATAAATTTTCTGGAAGACTGCATGTTAGATCATAATCAAGACCAAAGAGACTTCTCATCTGGCTGATGATACCTTTGCAGACTCCCTACATCAGGACATAAGACTTCCTTTGCGGGCATTTACATCATTATTGACAATTCAGACCAATTTGTAACTATTCAGGGACTTCCGTGTTGGGACCTGCCAGCAGCTGTCCTCAGTCTTCCAAAATACCTGGCAATAGCTGCAACTGCAAGCAGCGCTGACCTTTACTGTTACCTTCACTTACGGTTCTCTGCTGTTAAATATCCAGGAGCACTTTGTGGTGCTGACTTGATCTGCCAAGACAGCTTTTTTCTTGAGTTAAAATACCTACTTTAACATAGTTTGTCAAGTAACTATGTAAGTCAGAGCAGTGGAGAAAAGTTATGGAAAGAGAAGGGTGTGAAAATAGGAGTAAGTGTTTATGAGAAAATCATAGTTAATGAGTGTTTGGAATCAGACACCATAAGTTCACTCGAAAAACACAACTACACTCTTTGGTATTAAAAAAAGTCAGTTAGTAGAAACGGTTGGAAAATAAAGTTTCCATTTCACAGGAATTACCACATTTCAAAATGTACTTGTCTTTAAAATATGAAATACTGAAATCTTAAAATTATTTCCTGTCACAGAAAACCTGAAATATTTTTTATTCAGTAGCTTCAATTAATCCTATTACAAATAATTACTTTGATAAAGCCAAAATGTTTTATTTATAAAGAGCATAATATTATAATCTGGAATAGGTATAACAATATTCAAAACTCTGTTTTGGTTTTGATCTATTCAGAATCTTCCCGTGGATCGGAAAAGAAATTTTCTAATGAAATAACTCAGAACAGTTCCCTCCAAACTGTTCAGATCATACCTTAACTGACACTGTGTATACAGCCACGGAATGAGGAAAGAGTGCTTCCTGGATACAATAGCATGCATCCACAACTTCAATTATGAATTGCATGGTTCAGATATCTCTCCATGGCAATACTCACAATCCAGCAGAGCTAGCAATATAAATCACAAGGCATAATGCAACGGAAAGGCAACCTGATAGAAAAACATCCTGCAATTTCAGCAAACAGCATGTGCACAGTTTTGGTTTACAGCATGGAGGGTGTTCAGTAAATGCTGATTAGCTTCTACACAAGCTGCGGAAGCCTANTGGTTTTGATCTATTCAGAATCTTCCCGTGGATCGGAAAAGAAATTTTCTAATGAAATAACTCAGAACAGTTCCCTCCAAACTGTTCAGATCATACCTTAACTGACACTGTGTATACAGCCACGGAATGAGGAAAGAGTGCTTCCTGGATACAATAGCATGCATCCACAACTTCAATTATGAATTGCATGGTTCAGATATCTCTCCATGGCAATACTCACAATCCAGCAGAGCTAGCAATATAAATCACAAGGCATAATGCAACGGAAAGGCAACCTGATAGAAAAACATCCTGCAATTTCAGCAAACAGCATGTGCACAGTTTTGGTTTACAGCATGGAGGGTGTTCAGTAAATGCTGATTAGCTTCTACACAAGCTGCAGAAGCCTACTGAGTTTGACATGACTTTTTCCTATATCCACAAGTGCTGTTTCAGAGGACTTTGGTGACAAGCAATAGCCAACCTTAGCTCTCATATTATGTAGTGGTATGGTTTAGGCCAGTTGACTATCTGGCTAATGAGTGCTCCTTAGATTTGGCTTAAGTAGTGAATAGCTTTGGATGCTCTGTGGAAGAGGATACAGGAGGATTCTCCCAAAGACTATTCTATCCAAAGTTATATCTGTTTGATAAACAATCCCTATTGTTAACTCTCACATGTCTCATTTCTCTTTTCCTCCTAAAGTTTTTCTCAAATTCTCATGTTAGGTTAAATGCTGGACCTGCTAGGCACTCAAGAAACAAACTACCATTATAAAAAAAGGGACAGGCTGTTAATGAAAGACAGCAGAGGAACTGTGTCTCCATACATCTACTGGGATGAGGCTTTAGGGAATGCAGTGTTTGACTGTGTGGTATTCTCTACTGTCAGTCAATAAGAAAAATTAAAAGAGTACTTTAACAAGTTTCATTGCAAAGATTTTACCTTCCAAGAGCCTCCAGACTCCCCCTCCCAGCCTGAAATAGTAGGTAACAGTGAGTGTCTAGCTGAAACCTTTGCATACAAGGTGACACAGCTTCAGAAAGGAGATTCCATGCTACCTAGCAGTCAGAGGATTGTTGTACTCTTCTTGAAGTTGTGGATTCAAATTCCTTTAAGCAAGAGAGGGACTGAATCTCAGCCTTGTGCAATGTGGGTAACCACTTTACCAAGAGTCACCATTACTCATTCTTCTGCCTCTATTTTGTAAGGAGCCTAACCTTTTAAATATTTCTGAGGTGTGAAATGGATACCGTGCAGCAGTGGGACACTTCTGGAGCTGGAAAGAGAATGAAGTTAACATTCATGAGCAGCCTTGAATGCTAGTATGTGGGAGGATGATAAGTGGGAAGGTCTTTCAGGATCAATCACATTTTAAAGAGAGATTCTAAAGAAATAGCTTTTGGATTTAAATGCATAAAATATTAGTTAGACACTTAAGTGTCACCCAAATCTCTCTGTGTATCTCTTACTCCCTCTACCATTCTTTCATGCTCCCATGTGCCCTTTGTGACTAGATTTAATGTCATTAATCTTTTCATAATTGAGATCACAGTATGTCCACGTTTGAGGAGACTCAGCTGTCTTTTGTCCATAATGTATGTGCTGCTTGTCACAGTTCAATTTTTTCAATTTTGAAACTGTAATCCAGACCACAGATTGCAAGATTCATTTCTGTATCCATGCCACCCTGTAAAGTCAGGCAGTTGACGATGACCATCAGTTGACCCTGCTGGTCAACACTGCTTTCAGTTTCACTCTTTAACACTGAATCTGTTGTGTTTTTCAGAATAAATTGACCATTGAGAAAAGAAAGAGGGGAAAAAAGGAAGAAGTCTTGCTGGAATTCACAGGTGTGCTGATCCTATTTGAATGCTAGTAATAAAATTGGAATATAAAGTTATTCCAGCTGCAAACTCTGCTTGGAATGATTAGCAAGAATTTGTGACCAGCTTCAATCCTTGAGTTATTTAATAAAAGTAACTTAAAATCTTCATAGCCAGATTTGAATAAAGCCAATCCTCAATTGGTACAATCAGAATTGTGCATTTAATCTGAATATGCTTCAGGTCACTGCTCAGAGATGTCCTTTATAAGAATACTACTTCCAGTTTCCTTTTCTAGAAGGTACAGAAAATTTTCCCAGTGTCTGGAAACATATGATGTCTTAGGCAGCTTCAAGGTAGATAGCATTTTCTATGTCAGCTGCTTTGCCCAATTTAGTTCTCTAGTCAACTCTACGATTTTTTTAATACAAATTTTGTTAATGGTACTTAGTCTGAAAAGATTATCTTGCCCCCCAAAAGCTTTCCAGTTCTATTTTGCATCACTTTTGTTTTCAAACCAGTCATTTGCAGAATGATTTGCATTTTGTAGGATCTGTCTTGACACCCCTTTCTGATAGATTTTTCCTCAAACAGGAGAGTTCTTGTGGAAATGACACTTGGCTTTATGCACTTTCATTTCTTATGCCTGACAGTCTGTGCAACTCACACAAGTCAGCACATTCTCAATCTGTGGCACCCAATTGAGATTAACATCTTTGTACAACTTGTTAATGTCAGTGGCATTCAGAAGTCTCTGCGCTAAGCTATGAAATAATTCAGATACAGAGAGAATCCCCAAAATAGGCATTTGAAAAGAATGCCTGCAGACAAAAAATGTTAAACATCCACTATCATGAACCTTCCCTTTGCCAAACAGATCTGGTGCTCCCAAAATAAGAGCAGGGGCATTGGCCAACTCTCTTGGGATGGCTGGGCTAGTTAAGATGACATAATACTTCCAGCATGATGTTGGTTCTCAGTTCCAGATGCTTTACTTGTGACCATAGAAACCCAGGTTCACCCCTCCCTTCCCATACCCTTTAAAAAGTGTGTATTCGTTATGCTAGTTCTTAGCTTTGTATTGCTCTTGATGTGATGTACTGCCACTTATTCTTTGGCCATATTCTATCCCACTAGTGCTCTAAAAGCTATCCATTTGTTGTAGAACAGGCTTTACTCTAAGAAAGAAGGAGGCTTTGGCCTTATTCCATTTTATCCCTTTTATGATACTCCAGTGGTGAAAAGGCAGAAGAGATCCATAAGATATGGAGTTTGCCCTTAGGAGTTTGATCAAAAAAAAGGCAACTTAGCTTAAAATACTTTTAAATTTTTTTTTCATCGCCTGAATTCAATCATACCCAAGAATCTGCTTTTCTAAATTCAGCTCTTTATCTTAAGCCTGGACTGTATATAAAAGCACAATTTGCATTTACTGTGCACTAAATTTTGAAGAGGTTATAGTAACATTTGAAACCAGAGGGTGATAATTTTACTCCACAGCTGCTTCAAATGTGCGTACAAAATACCTTACAACTTTGTAGCTGTTTTTTTTGTAAAATATAAGATCTTTAGGTATTTTATCACCCAAAATAGTGGGTGTGTGATGACCGCAGATGTCCCTCCACTCTAAAGGTATTTTAGAGCGTTCATTGACCTGAATGTCTCTTCTAGTAGGCATGTAGCTTTAGGGTTGTACTCAACACCATTTGTGACCATGAAGTATAGACAATATTAAATAAGGGAATGCTTGAAAAAATCAAAATTTTTCTACATTTGCAACATACTCAATTTGAATGTTAGGCACATTATGAATAATTTTATTTTGTTAGAATACTGGTTGACTGATATTTTTCTTGAAACGTTATGCAAATATCTCTTGATACTGTCTAATATCAGAAAGCCCCAAACAAACCTTGACATTTCTTGAGGCATACCTGCATTAGGCAATTAGATTTATCTGACTACCACTAATCGCAGCTGTTACTGTTGAGTGATGCAGTACCAAGCAAAACAAATACAAGCTTTGGTCCTGGAAACAATATACCCATATTAGAACACTATGGCACTTTAAAAAAGAAGTCTGTCTTGTCTGCAGGGCTAATTAGTTTAGTTCAGCATCGTGTTCCTATGATTATAGTGTTTCATGTCATGAGTCTATCAAGTCTTGTTCTTATGTATTAGTCTGTATACTGTAAACATAAGCAGTCAATAACTAGACTATTACTTATTAACAAGGTACAGAATACTAAATCCAAGGAGACTTCCTGCCAGATTAAGATCTCTTTTTGGGTTATCTGTTGTTGGAAGCACCTTTCACTTGAGTTTTTACTGCTTAGACTGCATTTGAGTGGGGTGTTGGCGTGTATCGTGGGCTAAGTTCCCTGCTGCTGGTAAATCTTGGTCTTCTTTCCGCTCCTACCTGTGCAATACTGATGCTCACCTTATGCTGCCAGAGATGCTCACTGGGTCTTCAGTGAGCTGACTAATCTCATCAACCCTCTGAAAACTATCTTGTCGTAACACAACAACAACATCAACAAGCAGTTAGCTTCTGGTAGGGCAGGAAACTGAATCAGTCTGACAAGTGCCAGGTTTAGTGAAAAGGAAAGAGAAGGAACATGTAGTTGTTACCAGGGGAGAAGAAAGGTAGGAACACGAAGGGATGTCTGAGACCATCTCCTCCTTTTTGAGGGGAGATATTAGATGAGACCAATTGCTTGAGAAACCATGACCTAAGCAGGTAAATTAAGTGAACCCCAGGCTAAAAACTTCCATAACTGCAAAGCCTACATGTGCAAAAGCCATGGTTGCATGCTACTATTCTCTGTCCTTTGTGCTGGGCAGAGGCAAATTCATTTTAGCAAGGTTCAGCTAGCCCTCCTGGAAATTGTAGCTCCTGAATTATAAGAGCATTAAATCAGAAGTTAGATGATCCATTTAACAGAAAAAATGCCTAAAAGTCACCCCTTCTCTCCTGTATTTTTAAATAAATGGATTAATTTTTTCATACTGTACGAGCAACTGAAAAGTAGTAACCGTGAGGGAAATGTTCTCCACCATGGAAAGAAAAGGAAAGGGATGAGACAGACTGAGCACAAAGACAGTAGGCCAAGTTTGGAGATACAATTATGGATAATTTTTCTAATAAAAGAAGAACCATAGGAGGGTATTTTTGTGATAAGAACTGAAGATTTGGGGAATTTATCGAAGACTAAAACCCATACAGTAAATTGTAGTCTTGCCTAAAAAGCAGTATTTTTATCTCTGACTATGAATAATTGTAGTATTTANAGGAGGGTATTTTTGTGATAAGAACTGAAGATTTGGGGAATTTATTGAAGACTAAAACCCATACAGTAAATTGTAGTCTTGCCTAAAAAGCAGTATTTTTATCTCTGACTATGAATAACTGTAGTATTTAATGTACATAAATATTTGATGATTAACTTTGGTTAAGAGCTATGCTATCTCTGCTCATATCATAAATTCAAGCTCTGAAGCAGTAGCTTGGACAAAACACTAAGGACTCGCTTGTACCTTGAAGGCATGGTGCCACATTGGGGATAATGCAGAGGCACATCACCTCTGCAGGAGCTCCAGGAGGAGTTGTGCCTCAGGCGTGCACTCTGCCTCCTGGAGCTCCTGGGGAATGCAGCTAATGTACTCTACTTACGTTGGGTGCAGCATGTACTCCACTCCAAATGCAGACGACTCTCCTGGCCTCAGAAGACTCACCTGGAGCCTGAGACCCTTCAGCCTCGCGAGCCTGCCTCGTTTTCTGTGAAATAACTGCACCGGCAAAGACCCTAGTGACATTTTTGAAGGAGCCACCACAAAGTCAAATGGTTACCCCTCCTCTGTAGTTGGCTTACAGGAGTGCTGTTTGTGGCAACTCTTTAGGAATCCAGCTGACAGACTGTACTGGGGAACTTTCAGTTTACCCTGTACTTGAAGGCATCTCAATAGCACATTTGTATAGTATTGCAATAGATTCACCACTCTGTACCTCATGTGGCAACTACCCTACCTAGTAGGACAGGTGTTTCTTTGCTGGCAGCTCAAAAGGGAAAATTTTTATGATGTGTCTTAAAATTGCTCTGGTCTGCATGGTGTTCCAGGACCTCATCTCAGGTGCAGTATAGCAGCTGACAGAAATATCATCCACCAAGAAGAGTGCAAGGACTCTAATGAAGTCTGGTCTTTGCCAGGAAAGTCATGAGTAGACATGTTCCTGCTCTTCTGTTCTGCAAACCTGAATACACATTCTTACCCTAAGTCCTTGAAAATAGCTTGCAATGTTTATATACTTAACCTTTTGCAGAGGTGACTTAAAAATTCTCTTTTTAAGGGAATAAAAGTTTGTGTGTGAGGGTGAATCTCATAATTTGTGTAGTACAGTAGGACACTCGCAAATGTAAGAATGAATACACTTCATGGATAAAATTGGAACTCATTATTTGTTTGCTGTTTAAAGTGTGCCAAGGATGCCAGACATTGAATTTTTTTATCTGTTCAGAGTGTGCTTCCTTTTAGTCCTTGTTCTGTGAGCTCTTCATAGTCACATGAGGTTTAATGCTGCTGCTATTTTGTGTGTCTGTGAGGGTGATCTGGTCATCGGTGGGAGACTTCAGTGGATTACTGTGGTTGTAGTATCCTGCCAGATAATTGCACAGCTTGTTCTTAAGCCTATTCTCCCCTAGGCTATCTATTCTACTGTTTATTATCCTCATTGTTGGAAAGCTACTGATGACTGACTTGAACATGGTGGTAACAACTTAATCCTATTCCTTTTTCCACTAACCACCATGAAAGTGGACAATGTTATTTGTTCTTTCAGATCATTTTAGTTTCTTAAAAAATACAGAAATTGTGAACTGTCCTGGTTTGACCCCAATGCAGTACTCCATCCAATACACATCATGCTTGGAATACAGGTGAGGGATCACAAGGGGCACTCCCTCTCCCTTTATGGCCAGGGCACTAAGGGGCTTTAATGGCCCTGAGCAGCCTCACCGGCCCAGGAGCCTATTTAAGCCCAGTATGGGGCTATTAGGCTGGGCTAGTGATGTTGCAGGGTGCTGCTCTCCAACTCTACCTAGTTACTTGCTTAAGCATCTCAGGAGGACTCTACCCAATTATTCTGCTTCTGATCCTGAATCCAGCTCCTGGCTGCTGCTGAGTATAGTCTGGGACTACACATTTTGCCCAGCATCCAAAACCAACAATTCACAAGTAAACACTGATAACAAGCAAACAATACCATAAACCATACAGCAGGTAGGGCAGCATGGAGGCACTTAATTCTAAACCAAGCTCTAAACCAACATGAAATAAGATAGCCCTCAGCAATGACACAATGGAAGCTGTTTTTGATTTCTAACCCCTCAAGACTCTAAAAACACCCAAGAATCTCAAGTAATGTATATGGGTCTCCTCCCACTGGTGCCAGAACTCAAAAAATTCAGGCAACCTGTCAGAGCCCTGGTTAGAGCCAAGCCCTGCATTGGCCACCAATAAATCTGTCACAGTTTAAAACTGGGCTGGCTATTAAACAAAAGACAGATGCTCTTTGTTAACTCACTCCCTCCCCAAAATGGAGGGGAAAGAGACTTATGGGTTGGAAAGGTTAAAAACAGCTTTAATCTAACTACAAGGATTATGTATTATAATAATGGGAAAATACACACAAACCTGATATCAAGCTCCCCCCAC
>VZSC01018425.1:137452-171706 GCA_013398225.1 Steatornis caripensis | reverse complement strand
CACCCACCACTTCTCAAGGTCTTCCCCACACTGAACAACCTGATTATGTCAACCTTTTATTGTAGCATCTGTTTTCTCACACTCTTATAGTCTTTGTGCTTTGAACTTGTTTCAAATGTTGTGCATTTTCATTGAAGTGCACTGACCACTGTAATGCGGCTGAAGACCTACCAATGCTGAACAAAATGGATAGATTTGGGTTGTACATAGTCTATCATCACACTCCTCTTTGTAGTGGAACCTGCTGATCATCACATCACCTTGTCCAGGATTTGATTTTTGTATATAAGGCTGTGGAAAGAAAGGCTTTTTTAGGTGGGAGCCTGACTAACAGGAGAAAGCTCACTGAAAATCTGATGCTGGAATACAACTTTGGGTGGAAGGCATCACAAGTTCATCATGCTGAGAACAGGGAGGAGTGAGAACAGCAGAATGGGCATAATGGACTTCAAAAAAGCACTCCTCAACAGCTGAGGGAACTGGTAAGTAATGTCCCTTGGGAAGATAATATAAAGGATAAAGGCCTTCAGGAGACCCGGCAGTGATTGAAAGAGACTGTATTAAAGGTACAAAGCAAGATACTCTGATGTGAAGAAGAGCTTGGAAGCATAACAAGAGGCAATGTGGCTGAATCAGGAACTATTTAAGGACTAAAGAATGAAAAAACCTGATATATTAAAAGTGGAAACAAGGACAGATGAATAAAGAATAGCATGGAGGATAATAGCACAAACATGTAGGGGTGAGCTCAGGAAGGCCAAAATGCAAAATGACTTAAAACTAGCAAGGGACATGAAAGGCAACCAGAAAAGGCTCTAGAAATATCTTAGGGAGGGAATAGAAGAAAAGCAAGAACAAGTATCAGTTCAGTACTGAAGAGGGAAGGAAAGTAAATAACAGAAGTCATAAAGTACATTATACATTTTTCCACTGCTTCCAAATTAACAAAACTAAATTAAAAGTAGTTAGCATAACACAGCAGCAGAGCCTAAAATAATACACCGTCAAATTCATAGGATGTTAACTGAAGTAGCTGCTGAGCTATCACTTTTGGGAATTAATGGAAGCTAAGTGAGATTGGAAAAGGGCACATCATAGACTATGTCTAAATCAGCAAGTAGTGCAGCACATTAGGAGTGGCTATGTAGAGGCAGAATTGGTGTGGAAGATCCTAAGTCTGCACAATGCCTTGCTTCAAACTGGCTTTTGTTTTGTTCCATGCAGCATATGTGGTGGGTTTTTGCTGAGCGTTTTCCAGTGTAATTTAATCCAGAAGGAACTCGGGAAACTTGATGTGAACTAAAGCATGAGGACCATCAAGAGATTTACTTCAGATGCATGCCTTTGATTTGAACTGAAATGGTTATGTACTCATTTAGAACTAAACTGGGGGGAAAAATGGGGGAAATACAGACAAGTCTGCCTGTCTTCAATAGCAAGCCATTCTTACTTTATTTTTAATTTAAAAAGAGAAAAAAATCAGTGTTTGATGTAATTGTAGGATATAAGTATGCGACATAATTTAACTTTGGGTCAATCTGAACACTCTTATGTAGGACTTCATAGGACTATGAGCAAATTGAAGAAATAGTTGAATGAAATCACTGTTACACTTGTGTGTGAAAGGTGGAAAACTTCACTCAAAATAATTATGAACTGTATTGTGAGGAGACATTTCAAAAAGGATCCTGCAGAAGTCTGTACTGAGCAGGATTTTGATTAATGACTTGGATGATGGAAGTGAAACTACATTTGTACATTTTGTTCATGGCACTAAACTTAGGACTTTTGTAAGCGAGAAGGGAGACAGGATCTAATTGTATTAGATCAGAATTCAAAATGTTCTTACTATATTAAAAATATATTTGGCCCTGAATCAGCATGATGGATTTGAGTAAGAATTTAAAACAAAAAAGAGCTGAAAAGCACACAAAGAGTATGGGGAATATCTAGTCAGGCAGCAGCGCTGCAGAAATAGAACTGGGGCGGCAGTCAGCTCTGGTGAAAAAGAGACAAATGTCATTCTCAGTTGCATTAACAGGACTGTCATATTTAGGATAGGAAGATGATAACTATTTTGCGTTGCAGATGAGGCCTCAGGGGAAGTCTGTGCTCAATTTCGGGCTCAACACTGAAACAAAGATGCAGGCAAAATGCAAGAGTCCAGCTGAGAACAAGGATGATGTGACATTTAGGAAAATTAAGATCTAAAGAAAGGTTGAATAAATCAATCATCTTTAGGTGAAAAAGAAAGAGAAGATGGATGGAATACATGAAAACATGGATATTTCCCAAGTTTGAGGTGTCTCTTCACTGTGGTCTAACCAGAAAAAACACAAGACAATGGGAGTAAATGGGAATGTGTCTCTTTTTTGTCACATACTTGGTGATACCAAATCAATAGTTGCAGCTTGAATCAAGCTAAAGTTTTTTGCTAAGCAAACTTAACAGAAAAACAAGGTTTAGTCTAGCAACACAAAAGATTACAAGAGTGCAAAGTTAGAATTTTCTGCAGGACTTACATGGATGTCTTGGATACTCGTGGGAATCTCGGTTAACACCAACTACCATCTATGTTTGGGCATCAGAACTAAGACCTTTGAGTCTGTGGATTTACTCTCATTTTAAGTGTTATAGCAAACAGATTAGAGAAAATTATTATCACATCTGGGTAAGAGCAGTGATTCTGATCACAGAATGAAATGCATCTCAGGCACATAAAGTAGGCAGTCTAAATATGGCCCATCACCACTATTTAGGATATTTCTTGTTTGTTCCCGCTACCGTACAACATCCTCTTCAAACACTTCAGAAGGATAATCACTGCTCCCAAGCATTTACAGTCCAAACAAAGGTAAAGAAGAAAAGTAATGGGTAACTTTGACACAATTGTGCACACGAGCCACTTAATTCGCTTCGGATTTTGGATGTGTCTACTTCAGATTACTTCCCCCAAGGAATCAGTGGGATGCACTACCAATGTCCTCTATGCTAAGTTATATTGCTTAGTAACATTTTAGTTACGCTTTTTATATTGAGGGCACACAGTGTTCATGTCCATTTCTACATATATTTGGGGAGCATACATAGTTTTCCATAGTTTTTTTAATGCCATAATTTTTAAAGGTAAAATCATCCAGTGCAATGTCCAAAGAATGAAATCATGTTTTTAATAAATTTCAAAAGTTGGTCTATTATTTTGTAAGGCTTCTTGAGCAGGGCACTTATTCTGCTGCTTGTTCTGACTTTCATTTCTCCTTTGTTTCTTTACCAATTTGGCTTGGATCTTGTGTGCCAGCTGATTTGCCTGCCTGGGTTGTGCTTTACTGTATGGTTTGCCCCTCCGGAGCTTATTCTTGTTGACAGCAGTGAATTCCCCCCGTTAAAAGCAGCTCATACCTGCTACTGAGCCCTACCAGCTACATCTGTCTTCCAGACAGGGCCCCCATCGACACCTACTGACAGGAGATGTAAGGAAGCAAAGAGTGGTGGCCAGAAATGGAGAGACAATGTTTTCATCTCTCTCACTCTAAGCAGCAGAGGGAAGGGAGCAGATTGTTTTGATTATTTCTATTTTCAGTCTGCTCCCATTAAGAGATAAATCCTCAACAGCTGAGAGATTCTACTGTGGAGTTACTCATAATCCCTGCCCCAAACTGTTTCCACACCTCAAGAGGCACTACTGCACCTACAGCTCTGTGCCAGTAGACACCCTAAATATGGGCCATCACTGTTACCTGAGATATTTATGCATTCGTGACCCCTATGTGCAAAATCCATTTCAGACACAATTGCAGTACAAGGAGACGTAAGGAAAAAAAGTTATAACTTTGATGCAATCTTAGGTACAATCCACCTGGTTCATGGGCACATTTTCATGGGGACAAGGCATTTGGCCCAGAGCACTGCAAAAAGGGAAGTTTTTATATGAGAGTATGAGGAAAAAATGTTGATGCAGCAGGCAACATGAAGTTTACTGAGCTTAAATATGGTATTTATCTCTGTATATGATACACTATGAAATGGACAAGGCAGAAGAGGCATTCAGTAAGGGAGCTTCATGACCAAATTAAAGGGAAAAAATTGTGCACCAGTATTTGCTTGTACTGAAGAAAAGTAGGGAAACAGGCAATTTACGTGAAGGTTATACAACCCATGAGACCTTAAGGAGAGTGGAGTTTACATCTAATGTTGTTAAAGTTGCCCTCTAATGAAGCTTGAAACCATGCCTATTGTAATGTCGTGATCTAAGAAGTACGAGCACAAGTATGTAAGCATGGTGTGCATGCATGTTTTTCTTTTATAGACAGCTTTATAGACTCTTTCAAACAACCGTACAAAAATAAACAAACATTCTGTGGAAGCGTGTTACTATTTTTTTAAAACCAGTAAGTAGGAGGAAGTAATGAGACGTATTGGATCTGATTATCAAGCATATTACTAAAATGGTTGTAAGACTTTATTAATAAATGTCATTTTCAAATTATTTCAGACGAGTATAAATGTCTGTGAAATTACTGTTTTCACTTAGTTTCCTTCAGTATTAATAAAAGAGGGTATTAACATAAGAAAAATGTGATAGTTCTCCGAGTCGTAACAGAAGTTTGGTAACGTACCAGCTCTTCAGTAAATGATATCGGTAATTAAATGTCTAAATGTTGTAGTAAATGTCTAAATGCTGTAGTAAAATCTAATGTCTAAATGTTGCTTACCTTAATGTACTTCAACATATATTATGTAAGGTTTTACCAAGAAATCAGCTTCACAAAAAGGAGGAAAAAATGTAGCTCTCCAGATTCAAACCTACTAGTGTCGTTTCCTCAATGAAATATATCAGTCCTGAAAGTCAGCTTCCACTAATGTGCTCACTGCAACATTATTGGTGGTAATATACTTAATTAGTGAATTTTATATAAGATTTATTTTATTCACAGTAGCTTGGCCTGATAAAATCCTTCATTCCAATTCGTTTAATAGGTAGACTATAGAAACTACATTAATATTACATCCATGAGCAAAGAGATTACCCCACAGTTAACGATTCCCCTGAGTCGCCCTTTTCTGACAAAGGCTCAGAGCCAAAAAGTTCTAATTTTTTTCCTTCCCTCTGAAATAAAGAAACATTGTAATGTAAAAAATCAAGTGGCGTGTTATTTTTGTAACATGTGGGTTCTGAAGAAATAAGAACGGACAAAACTAAACTAATCCCTGAAACAAACACGGGTCTACTTTGTATTGGCAAAAGTCTGTTTTAGAGTAAAAAAAGGGCTCCAAAGGCTGTTGATATGTCTGCCAAATGACTCATAAAACATCTAGAACAGATTTGGGTCAGGGGAAGAATTAAGCATCTTAAAAGATGCTGCGAAGAAAGTTTTAAGTCAAACAGNACCCATCATCCTTCACTCACTGTGGAGACAGCTTAAACAAAAAGTCTATCTTTTAATAAGAAGCAAGAAATCCTGGCCTTGGAATCTGAAAACATGTATTTTGCCCTGACAAGACACACGTCTTAAAAATATTTAACGTTCAGCCTCTTTGAGATTCTTTGCTTTGCTCTCCAATTCCTGGATCTGCAGGAGGTATGTTTTTTATTCTCATTGGGTAGGCTTATCCTGATAAACTCAACAGGGCCAAGGCTCAGACTTGAGGAGCGGTACTGGTTAGTCCCTATCAATCATGGTCGTGGACTTGGCATGAACATGGCCCATGCTTACTTGCCTTTCTTTGACAATGCCTGGGCATGGTTTGGGGCCATGGGCAGGAGCCTCTCCTCAGAAATCAGCATGGCATCCTGGCTGTATGTTTGGGTGCAAGTTGCGCCATACCAAGAACAGAGAATGGGTCTGCCCTGGTTTTAGTTAGTTTTACACATACAGCTTCTGAATCACATTTGCTTCCCCCTTGCTGCAAAGGATGCTAAAAGGCACTTAGCCTTTTTCTACAGAAAAGAATGAAATTATCTTTTTTTTATTTCCTTCTGTTTCGTATTTTAGCTCATTGAATAATAGTAAAAATCCCTATTGCTTTATAATAGACTCATAATAAGTGGCTTTTGCAATTGATTAAGTACCTCAGCTTCACTCCTGTGTTAATCAATTGCAGCATATGGTTATTGCTTCATACACTGCTGCAGTGGACTGGATCGTTTACTGTATAAAAACTTCAACTCAACTGTGTCTGCTGTTTTGGTTCTAGACATCAACTCGTTTTATGGTTGTGTTTTCCAGGACTGTGGAACAGGAATCGTAACGTGTTTTGTGATCATGGGAATATGGAAAACAGGAGTAAAATGCATAGTGACCTACTTTTATGAAAATAATTGGAGCATATCACATATGTTTGTAACATAGAAAGCATATTAATATTTATGAGGAAGTACCTTTATTTTTGAGATAAATTTTAAAAAACTATTTTGGGTTTCTTCATGGATCAGGTCTCTGATTTAAAAGTGAACTATGTCAATTCTAATTAAACTAATTCTAGTTTTAAAAATCGCTTTGAATTAACTGTAATATGTTTAACTAAGAGTCTCATCTAATTTCTTCCATAACATCTTGATGAAAACCAAAATATTAAAGAAACCTGAAACTATAAAAAATTATATTTTCCATAATTTTTCACTTTAATGTCTTCAAAACCTTTTAAATAGTGATGATTTGAGTTCCATAGTCAAAACATTTCTTAGGTAAAGAAACATGAATCAGAATATAATTTTTAAGCTTAGCCATGTTTATATTCATGAGTGATTATTGCATAAGGAGATTAATAATAAATCACAGAGAGATTTATAAATAAGTTATCCATGGGAAACTGAGCTAGGGCTACCAATTTACTTCTTTACTTTGTATACATTGGATTGTCATTGAACTATTTAGTTAGAAACTATTTAGTGTTTAAGTTCAAATATTACCATTTTATGAATTTAGGTAATAGATGCGGTGAGGTGCAGAGTAACTTCTCACTGGCCTGCATGGCAATAGATTTACTTAGGAGGTTCACTGGAGCTGTCCACCTGAGCATATATATATATATACACACATATATACCTATATATATATATACACACACATACATATATATATACACATATATACACATATACACACACACATACATATATATACACACATATATACACACACACACATATATATATACACGTGTGTGTGTATCTCTGTGTGTTTACTGTCTTGCCTTGACTTCAGCTGAAGTTGCATCAAACCTCAAGTCAGTAGCTACACACTTCTTAGGACTACCATTTGTCAGCTACTATTGCAACTTCATTAGATTTCTACAAAGAAAAAATACATTTTTTTCACTATAAATTGACCGTGAAGTGCCCTGATGGTGAGGAAGGATGTGATGGGAATTACTAGGGTGGTCATCTGTGGTCTCTAGATAAAGACATTGTCCATCAGCATTAGGTCTAAATCAAAATAATCTTTCTATCTGTTTTTGTGAGTATTTATTGGCCAAGTGCTCATCCTGCTCATTTTTTTGGAAGGTATTTGTTATTAGGAAAGTTTAAAAACAGAAAAAAATTAAATGAAGAAATTGAGTGTTATGTAAATCATACCACACAGCTGTTTTATGATCCTATCAGTTTGAGAAAGGGGGAGAGAGGAGACAGGAAGACTTTTCGAATCTAACCTTACATAGTCCATCTGTTGTAGCATATGACAAGAAGTCAAGCATCTGAACTTTTAGAAGCCGTTATGGATCCTCGGCATGGATCTGGCTCTCATCGTACAGCCAGTGTTGACACTTCCACTGATTGCACTGATTGACTGTTGTGTCATATTATCCCTGGCCTTTCTGACTCCCTCACTTTGGGGGATATCAACACTGGTAATCATCAGGCAGAGCTCAATTGATTATCTTCAGAATTTTCTCTGACTATTGACCATAATGGAAAAAAATTGTGCCTCTGAATTATTCAGAATGAAAACATACACAGAAGAAATCAATAAGGCACATCTGATATTAAAGACAAATTAAAGCAGGCAGTATAACGTGTCTTGGGGCACCTGCTACACACAAAGAAGAAAGCAGTTTAGAGGTAAAGACTATTTTCCTTCTTTCCTTTCACTCTTTTGTGAGTATTATATTTTAGCTGTCAAAATTAACATCTTTATGAATTAGGACATTAAAGATTTCTTTTCAACTTGTTCTTTGTAAACATTAGAATTTAACTTCAGACTGTAGCACAATAATTCCTTCTTCGTATCCCTACGGTGTTTTTAACTTAAATGTAACATGCCATGCTAGAGGCATAAAATTATAGAAAAATGTTCAGGTCAAAAAATCACATTAACAAATATGTGGAGCTAGGCACTAAGCCTCTGAAGACTTTGAAAGTGTTAGAGATTAAACTAGTGAAGAAAAATGTGCCTCTCAGAAATATCTAATCTGTTAGCAGTGGGAAAATGTCACCTGTATGAATAACAGATATGATTTTTAAAAATCTGTGAAGGACGGATGACTTGTTTTTTTGTGGCAGTATTACTGAGCAGTCATGTAAGTTTTTACTCTGAATTTCTGGTTCAAGACAAACTGCATGAAGAATCGTGATGTAGTTAGTGTTATGTAGCATCCCTGGTTTTCCATTGGCATTGTTAGAATGTTCTCTGATTGCAAATCTGACATGAATGTGGTAGATTTCTCAGCAAGGACTGCAGAAAGATGTGCCATGCCTGTAGTTTGAAGCAATCAAGAGAACACAAAACAACACTCATGTGGCAATGGGCAGCATCAATTCCCAAGCAGAACATTTCTAGCACTCACTTGGAAATTTGTATTGGGACCTGACTCCTTGCTCCCTCACTTCATGCAATAATACTTTTTTCAGTAATATTCCACTGTTTTCTTCATAGTAAACTTTAATTTAGATTGGATTGAGAGGTGTGATCTAAATCCAAAAATTATACAACTAGGTCTTGTCAAAACAAACCCCAAAAGTCATTCTGGAGATAGTTCACTTTGGCTAATATAGGTAAGACTATGCACAGATTTGGTTCCCTCTCTCCTACACAGTTCTCTGGCGCTAGTGCAATTGTCTTTGCATCCTGAGGCAACTCAAGCCCTCTCTGAAGTATGCAACAGATACTTCCACATCGTATTATGAAGAGACCACCTTGCTGGGCTGAGACATACTGTTTTGGACAGTCTGAGCTGAAAAAATCCAAAGACATTATTATGTTCCGGAGTCACAATTGCAGTGCATGGAACCCAGACAGCTGCAGGACCAAATGTTATGCACTGTGAGGGTGACTAGTTAGCCATTAAGGGGGGGTCATATCTTAGCAGAATGGATAGAAGCCATGCTGTTCCACGTAACCTAAGGGACAGGATGATTCCAAGGAGCAGGTATACTGAGCAATGTATATGTAGCATATGTTGTCTACATTCTTTCAGAAGAAGTGGTAAGAACCACTCATGTCTTAATAACACTGTGCAACACATCTATCTCATGTCTGAATCCCAACAAGTTTCATACATTCCTCTATCTGTTTTGCTGATATTATCTGGGCAATGCCTCTCCCCATATGTTTATGGGGTTTAATTCCCATGGGAAAGGTCTGGAATCCTCATATCCTGTATCCCAAGTAAGCGTTACCTTATAGACTATAAAAAGAATCTGTATCTCTCCTTCTTCTCTTTCCTTCAGAATAAGTAGGTTTCTTTCAGAATATTATTGCCTTTCAGAAGAAGTAGTAGAAACCTATACTCTGAGCTGGCTTCAGGATTGTAAATGCCACATGTATGCGTGTTTCCCTTGTCTGAATATATGCACTTAATACAGAAGCTTTAGATTACCTTCTTCTCCATGGCATTTCTCACTCAATGACTTAGGTGGCCTGTTGCTCACGTGCACATATTTTTAGGTACCTGTTTCTTCCTGTATGCTGGATAAGCAGCAAGGTTGCTAGAAGTTGTAACTGCAATGCTGATCTTATACCCTGTTTGTGATTTTAGTCTGTAAGTTTTCTATGAAACTATTTTGAATAACGTGAGTCTCAGAAATTTTAGACTGCAAATAGGTGAAGGGTAAGTTTCCATTTTTGTTACATATCTAAGTTACAGTATATATAGTAAATGGAGAAGTGTCAGATGATGAATAGTGTTGACCCTGTAGACTTCTGAAAGCTGAGAGAGGAAGCTCATGGAAGTACATCCTTCCTTCTGTTCTCCTGAGCAACCTTTAGAGTCAAAGAGGTGGGTATTATGTTTGAAGTAAAGTGACCATTTTAAATGTTCCTAATAGACTTGTGGAATTGTAAGACCATGAAGTGTTCAAAAAACTGATATAAAAGAGCTATGGGTTATAGTTTTTTTCTGTGGAAGAGAAGACAGTGGAGAGGAAAGCTTCTGCTCAATCTTATCTGCTGCCTAGACAGTGGAAACATCTGTGGCTTCCTAGGTGTTTTTAAAGTGATCACAGTACTCATGGTGTTTGAGTCCCATTTCAGCAAAAACTCACGGATATGAAATATAAGCTTCAGTACAATCCCACATATAGAGACTTGATAAACATCAATGACAAGAGAAGTCTGAGTTGCATGTCTTACTGTGTTTTATCAAGTTAAAAGCTCCTTCTATTCATTTCAGTATAAGTTCATTGCCAGTGATTTCTCAGGAAGTGATACATATTACAAGGAGGAGGAGGGACAGAACATTTTAAAGAAATTTATTCAAAATTATTTCAAAACTGACTGTTTGAAATGCTTTGGAAAGGTGTTGGATTATTGTTACAGAGACATTTTCCTGTTACATGGGAAGTGATATTGAGTGTCTGCTTTAGTAAGGTACTACAGATAACATCTAGCTCAAAGCAGTAGTAATGGTCTACACCAAACATAAACTGCATGTTGAAAGGTGCTTGAAGATGAAAGGTGAACTCAAGACCTGCATGGTATTTCAATTAAACCTTTCTCATACAATTAAGAGATCTTTATCAATATGGTTATTTGTGCCCTGTAAACTCCCAACCCTCCTGCTCCTAGGAAGGAGGTTGTCAGCTTTACATAGCTTTATGTTTTCACAAAAAGGATGATATATTAAAAAAATAGGTGCCAGTAAAATAAATCACACTGAAGATATTTTCATCCATGACTTACAACAGGGTTCTGGGGCAGTTAGAAGATAACCATACAATTTTATCAGATGATACAGTGTTGATGCCTACAGAAAATTTAAGAATGGCATTTGTTAATTAAACATTATTGCTATCTTCAGAAGAGAAAAAATACTTTGGGAATATTTTGTTGTTATTTACTATTTAACAATTCAGGAAAACCCAATTTAGCAGTCTTTAATTGCAAAAAAGTTCTTACCAAGTACAGTAGTTGAGGAAAAATTGACTAAACTGAATAAACATAAATGATACATTAATGTCTTTAACAGACAACCTGAACAGTTCAGAGTGAAGGGAACATCCTACCCTCGATAGTTACCAAGATGTATTGTTAAAATGTCAAAAGTAGATGAGAAGTAAAATTGATTTTGGAAAGAAACCAAAGGATGACATCATGGTTTAGTGATTCCAATTTACAGTCTAAATTGGAAATGGCAAAAATAATTATACAAACACAAAAGTAAAAATGTTTGTAATAAAAATAAATAAATAAGGAGAAATTTCCTGAATTTGAAATGGTTTAACTTCATATGCCATTAGTTTTGATTATGACTTTTTCTGAAATCAGAGAAAATGAAAGAAGTCTTGTGGCTATGCCTTATTCTTCTTCATTCCAATGTTCTCGTGCCTCCGTACACTGAAATTCATCATTGCTAGGTTCCATAGTTCCTTTAAAAAAGTTGAGCTAGACAATGTATCTACTAATTCAAAAAATATCAGTTTATGAAAATAATTGGTTTCAAATGAACACTATGCTTGTGTGGTTTTTCACGACATCCATCAAAGCTGCACATAAAAGTTTGTGTTACAAACTAACTGCTCTCTGTCCTGTGATTAAAGGGCACATGATGACCTCATGAACCACCCTTTAGACTTGCAGTGCTTCTGGCTTTAATATTCTGTGCTAGATTCACAGTGCTCTTCTACAGATGCTAAGCGTTCAATCCTGAAGGCTCCACTTCATCATCAGGTAATTAGTATTTTCATTAACTTGCTTATTGTCAAGGAAAATGAGCCTTGATCATCTAATTTTTCCTCAATGAGTTGAATATTGTAATATATCTATAATTAATGTGTTTTATGCCACAAACGTGTAATGGAGTGGAAATCTGAGCCTGCTCCCAGCAGTCACTGTCAGTAAATGTTTGATGAATAAACAGAGACTTTCTAATGGGAAATGGTGGCGACTTTTGTAAGCAGACACAATAAAGACTTTATTAACATACTTAAGAAGCATTCTGGGAAATAGAATTGAATGCATTATTACTGTAGGCTCCTTTTGTGAAAAGTAAATTTTACTGTCCCCATAACAAATGTTTGCTTGTTTGATGTAACTTGTAGTGTCATTCCTTTATGGAGCATCTTTCAGTGTATATCTGTGAAGCATTTTAAAGTAGCTACATATTCCCTACAGGTCTATGATAAAAAAAAAAAAAACCCTCTGAAATTTGTATAAACTAATGACTTATATACCTGGCTGTAATGAAAAAAGAAATAATACTAAAAAAAACCCCAACACCTAAGAGATATCTGAAAAATGAAATTAAAGTGAAAATCTTGTTAAACCAAAAATGTAACATAGGTGTTAGGAGAGAATGACAGATCATTTGCAATGTCAAGTCTACTATGACTAAGACTAAATATTTCTTTAAAAATTACTAATGAACAGTTCCAGATGTGATATCAACATGCTATAATAAAGAGCCAGGAGTGTCTCTGAGCCAGTAAGGAATGCATTTAGCTTCTTGACTGAATCCAGAAAGGAAATTAAAACTGTACTTGCTCAGTTTTCAGAGGTGTGTCATGTACGCAGCCTGTGCTACAGTCAGTGATGGCTACAGACTATAAAAACACAATCTTCAGAAAAAATAATGACTTTTCTCTCTTCCCTTTTTTTTTTTTTAAGTTTAGCTAGCATAGTGTTTGCTTTCCCAGAACACACTGTATCTGGGGATGAACAACTTACCTAAGCAAGAAAGGCATTTGAATTGCATCTACTGCTTGTACTCAGCTAAGTGCGGATTCTGTGACCTAATTTGCATGCAATTCAGAAACTTCTGGTGCCATTGATGTAATGGGATAGAGAGGGAAGGACTCAAATGGCTAGAGGAGAAAGGGAGAAAGGATAGAGAGTAGGAAGCAAAGAGAAATTTCACCTAAAAGAAAATTAGAGAGGGCAATTGTGAGAGTAAGCAAGCTGACCTGTGGTTGTTCCTTCTCTCCACATCCCTGTCATGGGAGCTTCAAATACTCCCTGCTCTAAGCCACCAGCACCAGTCACCAACGCATTCAATGAGCAGCTTTGATACCCAAAGTCCCTGCAAGACTGACTGGCAATGCACAAACACAGGCTGGGAAAGGCTCCCACACTGCCTTCCCTGCCATGAGCAGTCCAGAGACATTTGGCAGGGTCAAAATCCAGAGCATGCTCTGGGACAGGAGCTGTAGACATAACCATGAGGAGCTTGCTCTGTTTCACACATCTGAATGGGAACTTGTCAGCTATACCTCGTGGAGAGGACTTAGCATGCCTAGGGTGTTATGCATCTGTCCTACTGTAGATGTCTACCTTAAGAGTTCTGAATTGAGATCTAATGAATTATTTCAACTTCCTGGTTTGATTTTGAAGGCAAAGTTTTCAATTTTATGTTCTATTAAGATATTTTTAATATTATGTTAAAATTTTACATTGTTTAGAGAAAAAATGTGATGGACCACATATGATTACTGGAGAACTTTAATTCCGTGACGAAAGTCAGTGTTTTGGCTTTTCATTCAAGTTTGGTGGAATAAATGCCAAAATTGCCTATGCACCAATTTTTCCGTTTCTAATTTGCTTTGGTAGATACAAAACCAGAAAACTGAAGCATCGCTACAAATAAATCTCAAGACAGTTATTTTGTAGATGCATCCAGAATTCAGAAAATAGCTGCCTACTCTTGTGTGTTTTAACTAAACAAATGCTGATGTCTATTATGTCTATTATGTCTACATTTAAAGTAGCTGTTAAATTCCCAGAGTGATCAACGAGGAGACACTGTTACCTACAAACTGTGATTTATCTCGTCCTAATGTAGACCTCTGGAATAAGCTAGATGAATCTCAGTTTAAAAATGTATATTTCTCATCACCTCTTCACTAACATTAAGGATAATCAAAGGTGACTCAGATATTGACGTCTGCTTAACAGATGCTTAGACTTAACCTAGATAAATCTCCCTTTGAACACAAACTGGCCAAAACATTAGGAATCTGACTGTAGAGAATAATTTAGAATGTTAGAAGATGAAGCTGTGAGACTGAAGTTGTTTTTTTTAATGATGGTGTTGTTCAGATGTGATCTTGACTTACTACAGCACAAGAAATTTCATTGAATGTGTTCAGTAGAGGCGAGACTGAAGAACTTATGTGAGGAATTTTAACTCTGGCCTACAAGGTTTTTCCCAGTGGCCTGGTTCTTCATCTCTCCTAAAACGGATTTAGTCAAATCCACTTGCAGAAGACAATGTTAAGAAAATTAAGTAATGTGGCTGACAGCCGTATCCATTCCACCTAAATTTAGGCACCTAGATGAGGGTCCAAAATGGTCTGTATAGTCACCATAGCTTAATCTGGGGAAAGATCAACATCTTCATATCCAGTCCTTTTGTGCGGTGTATTTGCCTCAGCTCTTGCTATCTACAACTGGGAATGAAAATATTCTGAGCTCTGAAGTTTGATAATCATGACCTCTGATGGGTGTAATTTAGCTACAAAGGTAAAAAAAATAAATCTTACATTGTCTGAAACTTCCAGGTTTAAATTTAAAAGTTTTTTAGGATATGGTTAAGTCAATATCAGAGTAAGAATTTTTATTTTTTATCTTCACTGTCACAATTATTTAGGTGGACGAGGTACTTTACAACAGGTGGAAAAAAGAATACGAAAATCCTAAAATCAAACCCCCAAGAAATCAATACATAAGATCTACTTTAGTGCTCTCTGGTATCATAAACAAAACCTACTAATTTAAAAAGTGGTTGAATTTTCAGAATGTTGGAGGAAAGAAAGGTGTATACTCTTCTCATGCAAGAAAATCATTAAGTAAGATTTTGTGACATTTCTCTCTTCAAGTCAGTGTGTTGGGTGGAATCTGGATTGTTTCAAAAGTATAAGGAGTTTTGGCAAGCTTTTTCACTGCAGCTGGGATTATATTTTCTTCAGTTCTGGTATGTGGCTTCCTTTAACTAAAAGCTTATTCTTTCGTATCTGAAATGCAAAAAAAGGAAGAAAGTATTTTGAAGGCCAAAGTTAATGATTACATAACAGATAAAATTCAAGTATGTACTGTGTTCCCCCTAGAACTACGGAAGCAGAAAACAACAGACCATTGAACATCAATAGCACAAGCTGAAAGTACAGTGCTGTTCTCCATTATGCTGCTATGGATCTCAGTATCTACACCTTTTTTTCTAGTCTACACTGTCATTACTGAAACTAGTATTTGATCCTGCCTTCTAATAAGAGACACACATGTTTCTACAGACTTCATTGATCTTACGTATTTTTCTGGAACAACCTGATATTTAGTAAGATATTTATCTTTGCATAAGGTATTTGAATTTTTACAAAAATAAATTATTGAAAGTGCAATTTAATGACTTTTATGAAAAATCTTGATTAGAAATAGATGAAACAAACATGGCAATGAAAAACCAGAATAATATGCTCTTTTCTATTTCACTGCAAAAGGACAGAGAAGAAAAGATGTTGGCAAAATAATGCATATGAAGGCCAGATATCTGTGTCCTGAGGCCATCAGACACTTCTCTAATGGACTGCAGAATGTGTAAAATAATTAATCATGTGGAGAAGGTATTACCAAGGTTAGAGATGGGGTCTTCAGCTTTTAATGGAAATGCACTGTGATTGAGCTGGGAAAAAAAAAATTCTGTAGTTAGAAGAGGAGGGCATCTGTCATACTTAACTCATAATAGTTTAGGAGCACAATAAAATGCCAGACATGGTTCAGCATTTTTACTTTGTGGGGTATTAAAACTATATATAATACAGAAAAAGCACAAATATATTGTGAACCACTCTCCGTGATAGTGTTCACAAATTTCAGTAGGAGGAATGCTTAAAAGGTTAAACTCAGACTCTCTGGGGTCAGATTTGTTCCCTCACTAGCAATACATCTCCCTGACTAATCTTTCTGTATATATATATTTTTTTAAAAGATGTATTTTCCGCTTGCTGATTGATAATTTGCTTAGATAGAGTGAAAATGGATTATTTTACTTATTTCTTTGTCAGAAGCCTGAACACAACAAGCATATCTTAAAATAAAAAAGAATTAAAAGATCGGTTTAGTATTAACATGCAAATTTTACAGGCAAAGAAGAGTATTAAGACTGAAGAACTTCAAAGAGAAACAGAGTTAAGGTTACTTACACATGTGAAATATAAATCTGACCCTCTGGTGAGATGTCTTATGGTACAGCCTTTATTAATGTGATCTAAACTTATCTTTTTCCACAGGATACCTTCCTCATTTATTCTATGGGATAAAAAATGTTCATTATTTGAGCAGTTCCTTTAAATATTCTTGCATCCCTGTAGGTCAACAAGTGAATCTAACCCTTATTTCTTCTGTGCTATTTCAATCACTCATCCAAATGGAGGCGGCTAACATCTACACTTTATTCAGAGCTTGAATGTTACGCAGTATGCAGGAATGCTACTCAGTACTAACACATATTGAACTCAGAAGCTTCAAACTGGATGCTCAGAAAATAAGAGTAAATCCACTGAAAATCATACAGTTTGAGAGTACTAGTCAACAAAACAATGGTTATTAGCCAATAGGCTTGAAAAAGCAAGATATATATAGCCATGCAGAGATTTGTTAGAGGCACTGTAGGAAACATTTAAAGGTTCTCATCTGAATTATTTGGTACAGGTCAAATTATACACAGTAAAGAATTTTTGAGATGATTTATTGAAACAGTAGCAGATTGATTCCACTCAGGAAAAAGTAAGATTTAAATTAGCCATTTAAGGAGAAAAAGAATTAACTGGAAAAACATGACTATATCAACATATCTCAGTAGCGATATGTGTATGAAACAGAGGAAAAAACATTCTGACAGCCAAATCTAGGCTCACATTACATGTCAGGTTGCAGATTAGATCAAAAGGATGCATGCGAGGGGTTGGCAACAGGACACAAAAGTATTATTGACATTGCTTTCCAGCTTAGGCAAGAAGTTCACCCCATTCAACACTACCATCAGAGTAGGACTGCAGGGGTTCTAATTCTACACAGCAATTCACATCACTCTGTGAGCAAGACTCTTGTAGACATAGCCAAAGACTGCGGCCCCAGAGGCTGCCTGCTTCTCAGTCCTGCTACCTTTGGACAACCCCTGGATAGAAAGAAGGGACTGATGTCCGAGAAGGAGGCATTTGGAAGACACTAGGAGGGTTGCACTGTGAGGAAAGAGGAGGTGAAAAATATAAGGGATCTGTATCTGAAGGGGATTGAACCCTAACAGAAAGCAAAAAGGACTGGACTTTTGCCCATGCAAGTTAACGGGAGTTTTGACATTTGTTTTGGGAGCTGTAATGTCAGGCCCCTGTGAATTAACAAGGACTTGAGCATGAGAGAGAAGTAAATAGGTTGCCCACAACAGTAAAGCTGCTTGTGCCTAAGGGCATGACCGTGCTGTCGGTTGGTGTGTGTATACATATTCACACTAGCTTTAATCTAGATTGAATGGATGCTGCTTAGAGTGTCTAAGACTGTGGCATCAGATAAGACTGTGACAGCATATACTTCTGCACAAGCCTGCAGAGCACCGGAGCACTTTTTCCAGCAGCTGTCATCCCCTGAAGTGTGTGTTGCTGCAGTTTTACTCAAATGTTGCTGCATCTCCTCCAAGCATCATTCCCCAAACCACTGCAGGCATGATGTAAGTATTTCAAGGGCTTTAGATGAGGGGTGTTTCAACATCTCTACCATAAGGCTGCAGAGAAGGTAGCTGATGTTCAGATTTTATAGCATGAATTCCGTGCCACGACGCTCAGTTAACAAAACACTGATGATGGAACTAAACCATGTCATAAGAAAACACATATGCGTGAGTGTGCGTGTAACTGTGTTTGCTTGAGTTCTTAACAAAATAGATATATAAAGGAGAAGCTAAAGGTACATATAAGCACTGACAGACCCTTAAGTGCATGGGTTAAACTGATGTGAGAGAGAAGGAAGCCGGGTGTCTGAACATCCCAGCTGTGGCCCGGTGATAGGCAGGCTGGGGCGGTGCAGGCGAGAAGAATGGTCATATGATGGTAGTTGAAGTGTCAAGGGGGTACAATTTATTGAAAAGCAGATCACAAAGGAGAAAATCCTTCCTGCATATTATTAGTGCTATTGATTGATTTATATAGTGCATTTCTTAAGCAAAGCTCTTTATAGAATTACAAACTATTAAAGCTGAGTGAATAACTCACAATGAATAATTTATCTCATGAATTTAACCTTTCTTTCTGCTCATGAAATAGCCACAAAGAGATCACTATTTCCTTAATTATTCAATGAATTTTTGAATGAACTTTTGAAACACTGTGAACCGATCACCAAGAATGTTCTTATAGTACAAGATAACCCAGGTTTCTTTCAATCCTGATTGATTAGAGACAACCAAACTTGTGGCTAACAAAATCATGTGCATTGTCCTATGCAAACCTGGTAGCTTGCGGTACATGTCTACTACACAGCTCAGTGCTTTGCAGCGATAGATGAGCTCTCTCTGAATAGGCACAGTTTTAGGACAGAAAGCACGAGAGCCATGGTAATGTGGAGCTCTGACCCTTCTATCCATCCCTGTGTAGAAAAAGCTTCAACATAGCACAAGACTTACTGCTAGCACCTGGGGATGCTGACAAGTGAGGGTGCACGGAGCTGCAGGGTCTTGTGGAGATGAGGGAGCTCCTCTGGAGCCCCTCTGCGGTGTTGTGCAGCTCAAGAGTACCTAGAGATACTCCTTGTACACATCAAGCCAGCTGGTTGTGCACCTGAGTGCCGTTTTCCTGAATTCTTTGTGATTCGGCATGAGGTACATGATAATTTTCTTCCCTGACAGGATGAGCATGTAAAGCTCTAAACTTCAAAGCTGTGCTGCTCTAAAATTCCTCTTCCATGGACACTCAGGTAACTGGCATGCAAGTCTATTCTTCGACATATTTTTGCCAGGATAGCTTAATTCCTTAAATGTTGGCAGGAAGTGAACATGAAAGAAAAGAGGACTACAAACCACGACAAAACAGATGGAGAAGTTGGGCACTGTGCGCTTGACCCACAAACCAGCTATTCGTTGGGATCATTCTGCTTCATTTATATTAAACATCAGTCATCCCTGAGGAACAAAGGAACTAAGCAGCAATAGGAATAGCAGAAGCACTATCGAATAGTTTGGGAAGAGGACTATGTCTTCTAAAAGGGAATGGAAACTGAGGTTTCATTAGGAAGTACAAGGAGGACTGGGTAGCAGCTCATGTTAACCTATCCTCAGTAATGCATCCATCATTTCTGGAGGCTAGGGGTAGGTTCTAAAGTTATACGTAAATGCTCACCATCCTACACTTTAGCTCATTTTGTTTCAGGTTATGCCACAGGATTTTTTAAAACTGTTTCACAAGTAAAATTTCCTGCTGCATAGATGGAGAAAAATGAACTTGCAGCATAGCTCTGTCTTCTGGCAACGGACAGTCCCTTTTTAATTACAGAATAAACTTTGAGATATTTCCATCACTACTGTATTCTACTACAGTGGCAAACAAGACTGAGAAGTAATGCATTTTGGAGCTGCTACTGAGCGTCTTAATGCTTCCCAGTGTTAATACCTTGAGTGTGGCAGCAGATTAATAATTTACCTGTAACAGCACAGTGCCGTCTTTAAATGGAGTGATTTAAACCAACATATTACCAATATCTATACATTTTTGTTAAAAGGAGAACTTGATTTGGTATAAGGAAATGCAAAAATCCTGCTTTCAGATCTCTACTGAGCTTCCAGATGGAGAGCAGACTGTTTGAGTCTTTATTTGTCTTTATTGAGTCTTTTTTATTTTATTTGGGAGCATAATTTTACTGAAAGATGGCATTAATTGCTCTGAGACCTGGTTTCTGTCAGCCTTTCTGGCAGGCTCAGGGGAGCTCTTTTGGAGCGATCTCCCCTCAGTCAGGTCCATGTCTGGCAGCAGTCATGGGGTGCACACACCAGATTTCTTCTGGGTGGAAGGAAACCAGAGGAGCTCTTAGATTGCTCCTGGGCTTCCACATCCCAGGACCAAGCTGGAGCCGGTCCAATGCAATCCCCTCCCCCAGGGTAAGTATAAAGTGGATTTCAGGTTCTCAGCAAGAACTGTTTTGATCTATAAATCCATTCCTATTTGTTCACATTAATCAATAAGGAAAAGGCCAATAACCTAACTTAATTTCAGTTTGAGGCAGTCTGGATGTCCAAATGGAAAAGATTATGCAAGCAGAGATAAAACACTGTTCCGATTTTCTGAGGAAGTTTAAACCTCTTATATCAGATTGCTATCACCTTTTAAGAAAGTAGCTATGTTACACAATTTTCCTAAACCACATGCTAATTATGATAATCTGTCATTCTCATCTTAGCAAGCTAAACAATCCCTCTACATTCATAATATTTAAATAGAGAATTGGATCATTCTGGATACCTGATCACTGTGCGCTTCAGATGTTTAACAAATGTTATGAGCGTAAGCGTGCATCTCAAATGTATATTTATATTGTTGTGCATAGAGTAATGTGTCTTCTGGGTCCTATTGTAAACAAGCTGTCAAGCTTAACTGGGTTAGTCTGTAAAAATATCTTCCCATAAATAAATTGAAAAAAATCCCCAACAGTCAAGCAGCCTCTTCTAATGGGCTTGATCGGAAAATACGGGGGGAAATATGATCACACAATAATGTAGTCCTGTGCAGATTGCTTCTCAAAATGTCGGTATTTGTAACTTTGGGATATAGTCAGCTTTTGGCTACTTTTCTTTGTTCTCTGCTTGGTGATGTGGAAAATTCCAGATTCCATTATGTCCAGTCACACCCAGTTTGTTATTCATCTGTTCTAGTTCACTCATGTCCTGCCAACTTAGATATGACTAAAATTATCCACAGAGAGATCAAGAATGCATTTGCCTGCAACGTGTTCAGCACTGCAGCAGCAGAACAGAAGTGTGACAGCACCAGACAGAAGAAGTGGCTTTTACAGACAGCCCAGTACCTGAGGAGGGTTAGAAGTAATACATAAGATCCAGAGATTATTCCTGGTGAAATTATAACAGTGTTACCAGAGATCAAATATAATTTATTTTGGCTCCTTTTCTGAGCATGAAATCTCTGTTGCTGTGGCTGTTTGTCTCTTTTCTGTCACCCTCTTTGATCTACTTTGTTTTCTCATACAAATACTGTATGTAATTATGACATTTATGCCAACCTTTAAAATAAAATCACTTCTGTTTTGAGGAGGGTTACACAGTAGTACTACCAGACTTCTCATAAACCCAGAGTAAAATGCTCTGACATTCTAACAGATGAAAAAATAATTGATTATATCAAACTTATTTTAGAACTTGCTAATTAAGATTATAAGCTGCTTCCATGAAGGACTCCAGTTTAGCTGTTCATTCTTTTAAGGAATGCAATGATCTGTTTTTTAATCATCAGGATGAAAATTCTTTCTTTTTTAATTTGCAAAATATTTTGTTTTCTGGAAGTTGCTGATGAGGAAGCTAGTGTAAAAGAGACAGCTATATTTTCTCCCTTTTCAAAAAGGGTTTAGAAATAAGTAAATAATGATAAAAAAATAAAAAGGGTCTCCAGAGGAGTCAGCCTTCAACAAGGACCTTTTGGTGGGCTTTTGAAAACTTATGATGACATATTTGGAAGATTTTTCAGATTTCTTTTAGTATGTATCATATCATTCAGAAATGGAGAAGTTTNAATGATAAAAAAATAAAAAGGGTCTCCAGAGGAGTCAGCCTTCAACAAGGACCTTTTGGTGGGCTTTTGAAAACTTATGATGACATATTTGGAAGATTTTTCAGATTTCTTTTAGTATGTATCATATCATTCAGAAATGGAAAAGTTTATGTTCCCCTACTTCTATTTAACATGAACTCATACTGAGATTTAGTTTTGCACCCTCCATTGCAATCAGTGCTGGCTGCTTCATTGCCTTCATCTTGGATAGCACCAATGTTAACACAAAAGGAAAGAGCATGCCACCATTCTGACTTAATAGACCCCTCTGAAGGAAATATGCATAAATTTGAGTGATTATAGAAAGGTGAAGGACAACAGGAACTCAGCTATTTTGGTAGCTAACAATGAACTCTAACAAAAAATATAACGTGAGAGGATGAGACCGAGGCTTTCAAACCCATCAGTGTATTCTTGACCAACTTGGACACTAAAAACTGCTGTTGTTTCACTTATAAGGATGAAGTTACCTACTGAATTAAAACAATTCTTCCAAGTTTGTAGTATTATGGTTTAAAAGTTCTGTACAGAACAGGATGCTTCAAGAAAAACATTCATTTCCTCCTGACACTTCCTGGAATTCAACATCAAGCTTCACAAGCTATACTGAAAAAAGCTGTAATTGGTCTTGACGTTATTGACATCTTCTGAAAGATTCCTGCAGGCATCACCACAACAATTTTTGCCAATGTTGTGTTGCTGTGTATTGCTGTATAATATTGCACTGCAGAATTAACTCTAAATAATTTGGTATTGTTTTTGTTGTCCAGCCTAGGAGACTTACCCCTGGCTCCCCGAATACTTATTACCAATTAATACATTCTTCCCCTTTATTCTCTACCCTCTGAATGAACAAGTGTTTGAAACAAATAATGAGTATCGCATCTCTGCTAAATGTGTCAAGCTCCGCTCCCTTTAATTTGATTAGTGCAATTTTGTCTGCCTGTGCCACATACCAGTTATGCCATGATGTAATAATGTTATTTGACCTCTCTCGCTTGTTAATCAGAAGATAAATTCATCTGCAATGCCAAGACTCATGAAATGTTGCGGCAATGTCTCCAGTGTGGTTGCTGGTCTCTAGATGCTTCCACAGTACATATGGCAAATTCTGTATCTCTGTAGACCGTCTACCCTGCATTCCCAACTTGCATTGCCCCCTACTGTCTGAGAAAACAGTTCCTTCCCTCTCCCCTGGTAAACACAGAGTCCTTCACGGCAACCACCCAGTCTCAGCCCTTGCTTAATCCAGCTCTAGCTCTCCTTCCATTTCAAAATCCTGTAGACCGCCCCCCCCCTTTTTTTAAGTACCTGTTGATGACTTCACCTGCAGTCAGTTTTACAGTGGGTTTGCCACTATCCAGGTGACCCAATACAGGCAGGCTGTGATACCCTGCTACCTTCCCTCTTTCTTACTAGGTGCTGATTTATTGGTGCATATTTTGAAGGGTACAACTGCAAATATGTTTTTTCTCTTGTGCCTTGTCATTCATTTTGACCCAAGTACCTATGTATTTCTCCACCCCACATACATCTCTCTGCCAATAATATGTTGGTGATGCCTGTGAGTGCAAAAAGGGCTTATGATTATTACTAGGATAACAACCTTTCCAGATATTTTGGTTTTATCTTGTTGAAATTTGCAGTCTTTAACTGACATTTCCATAATATATTTTAACAGCATTGATACCACTATTTCCTTTGCTGTCTCTGCATCTGTTCTTCTTTTCTTGTCCTGTGTTTATATCTGGTAAAAGCCCTGCATGGAATCAGCTGCTTCGGTTCCAGAACACTAGGGACGTGACCTTAAAATTCAGTGTAGAAATAGTGGAACAAGCTAAAACTGAAGTTAGAGAAGGAAGGTTCCAGATTATTACAGAGCAATTCATATCGAATAGCACTGGATCCGTGCTGACATATTAACAATAAAAAGGAATCATCTGTGGAAGCAAAGATGGTAAGTCACAGAGGGCATATATAAGTGCGCCCTCAGAGCTATAAAAGCCAGACTGACATTTATCACTCTGTGCATATTGGAGCTGTCACGTTGGTCCTCAGATGATCGTGTTACTACCTTCAAGACATTTTTTTAGATATGAAGCAAAGATTAGAGAGGGAACGAGAGAGAGAGGCTTGCTAATAAGTATTGGGTGAAAGCCACATAAAGGAATTAGCATTTATATTATTTATTGTCCCTTTTTCATCAGTCATATCCCCCTTCTTTCTAATTTTTTCCCTCCCTTTGGATTTTTCTAACCTTGTGCTGAGAAGATCCTTGTACATTAAACCTAGCTCAGCTTCAGAATGGATTAAAATCAGTTTGACTAAATACTATGTTCAGTGAACTACAAATTGTACAGCTTCACACATTATTATTTGTGCTAAAAGCTATTATGTAAATATATTGGCTTATATAAGCTTAAATAGGATGACACAGGAATGCAAAGATAAGGCATACATACAGATCTATTGAAATGATACTCTGTGAGCATATCCTCTAATAGAAAACTCTGTATTCTCGCTCAGAGGGCAGAAAAGAACCATATGTCTATTTTAGTGGTTATGTCCTGAAATGATGCACTTATTCCTTTTATAATATTTTGAAATAAATACATATGGGACCGGTCAGATGTCAACAGTGGCACTGAAAGGAGTATGAATTAATCACACTGGCACACAGGGCCCTGGAACAATGAACACTGCTCTGGAAGACCCTTGAATGAAAGCCTATTTGCCTCTTAATCCAAATGAATAATTAATGATAATTATCATGCTGCAGTTATTATCTGTGATAATAATATATCCGTAAGGTGAATAAATTCAATCTGCTACTATGTAGAAATGGCAACTCATAATATTCTTAAGAAATACAGATATAATTATCAGTATTAACGGTCAAGAAAAAAAGGAGATTTTTATATAAAGAATTACAGCAAAAGGTCTAAAGTTTAGTGAGAATGAATTTGATTGTATTATGTTTATTCTTTAGCTGTCATTTCTATGGCACCAGTTTGCAATCTTTTCACAGCTTATTTTCCTAAGATCCATTCAGTAAAAGCTGAAATGTGCATTTGTTCATTACGATCTATCCATAAGTTTTCCATCAGCCCACTGCTAGAGAAGATCAGGGTCTGAGGATCTTACAAGCGTCCATATGCAAACCAATCCATTTGTGTAGTTCACTATGCTGGCAATTTTCCTCAGCTACAAAAACTTTAAAGTATTAAAGCAAAAATCGATAAAACCAAATAAAATATTAAAAGGTCAAATACATGTTTGAAGCTGGTACAAAAACAGCCATAACATTTATTTTTGAAAACACTGTAGGTGAGCTGTCAAGCTAGACAGAATAGTAGGCAATCATATTTAATCCGATCTCCCTCATCGGGCTTGTTGTGACAAAGGAAAATGGAAGGGGGATGGGTGAATGGGAGCAAGAGAAAGTAACTACCTTCCCGTTCTTTTATGAAATTGTTTTTATATCTCTTTATTTTGACTATTGAGATTCTCAGTCATATAAATTAAAGACTTTAAAGTCTACTTAAGTTGAATTAAATTAATGATTGGGAAAAAGCTTTGAAATTCAAAGTTAGTGCAGACCTTTAACTCACACCAGGAAGGCTTGGTTTTTCCCTCCTTCTTTTCATCCTATGCTTTGAGAACTGCTTTACTCAGGGGAATCGTAATGAGATGTAGAGTTTCTCACCTCTAGGTCATTGCTTCAAATCTGGACTAGGTTGGTAGAAACCAAAATTCATTATCATCTACTTACGGTTCAGTGGCCTATGTGAAATGGGCTGATGGTCTTTCAGCCTAGTTTTCAGTGGGCAAATGTCCACACAATAATAAACACTAATTAGCACCGGAATAGGGCTGAAAGTTGTATTCCCAACATAACGTCCGGGAATAGTTGTGACTACCCCTCAAAACTCTGGCACCTTCTGGGACTACCTTCCAGGAGGGGGGGAAGTAATTCTTTCATGATTGTCACTATGATTCATCCATTTTTAATTTTTTTTCTGAAGAAATGGGCACAAGAAATTGCCTCTTTTCCACTCCCTTTTTCATCAGAAAACAACAGATTTTCCTCAAAGTGGATCCTGACAGGTGACAAGAATAATAACATGTAAGAGTCAGTAAAAGGATGCATTATTAATCACCTTAGGTTTCATTTAGGCCGTCAGCTCAGTGGGTGAGCTCTGTAGAAGGAAGAGTGGAGATATTATCATTATTATTTACTTGTCCACCCAGGAGTCAAGAACCAGGACATCATTGTATTAAGCAATGTGCAAACATAGAAGAGAAAGCTAGTCCCTGCCCTAAAGAGCTTACAATTTAACCATAAAATGAGAAATAGTGTCTACTTACAAGTAGATGGACATGGATGGAGGAATACTGAGAGACGATTATGTTATGCCTGCCAGCTTAGTGGTTGTTTTTAACAACAGCATGATATTTCTAGTAATAAACCAATAAAATATGGTGTCAAGCTTTTTCGCAGGCAACACAGAAAAGAGAGGAATTCTGGAAAGGAGAATTAGTAGAGAATTTGTATTTGCAGATGTTAAGACAATCACAAAGGGCAGCTTGGGGGAAAAAGCTTATCTGGAAATGCAGCAAGAGGACAATCAGTCCTGACACTGGCTGTGCATCAGAGTCTAATAATCAATACAAAATTAAAAATAGTAAAGTATGGAAAGAGTGAAGAGCATTCACAGGTTGCAGTAAGCAAGGAAAGAGACGAGAGGAAAAGGAAAGAACTGAGCTGGAAGACAGTCTTTGCCACAGCAATCCGAGTGTGACACAACAGTGTTCATTAATGACAGAGAAAACACTGTCGCAGCACTGGACAGAAAGTGATGAAGGACTTGCTCTGTGTGTGCGTATGTGTGTGTATGAAGGGAAAAACTGAGTGAAAGGATGCAGAAAAATTCTTGAAAATGCTTTGCCAAAAGTCTTAGAAAAATTAGGCACAGCCTAGATGGGACCTATAATATATATCTTATTAAAAAAGGTATTTTTATAATATGCTTCAGCTACAGCAAGGTGAAAATATGATCTAGTGATCCAGAAAGGTGTTACTGGAGAGTATTTGTCAAAAGATAATGAAGGACCTTCCTTGGCCTTTTTAACTTGTGTAGAAGTCAGAGATCCACAAGCAAGTAGAAGTCAACAAAGCAGACTTTCTTGTGGAGTTAAGATAATGGTCTAGGTTACAGAAGATTTGTCTTTGAACATCTGCAGTTCATTTTCTTATACAAATACTATAAATATAAAGGAAGAATAGCCATTTTGTTACTCCATGCTGTATGGGGAAGAAGTTTGAGATGAATTTATAGAGGATATGAGAAAAGCATGAGCAGAAAGGAAGACCAGTAGAAGACAATATAATGAAAAGGGAATAGACAATTTTATGTGAAGAAAAGGCCAGGTAGCTGCATAAAAGATGGCAGACGTGTCAAAGAGGACGAGAACAAGAATGGTTAGGAAGAGGTTTTAGTGTTTCATGAGAGCAATTTCTGTAGAGGGCAGGGGGCAAAAATCTGTGTTGGAGAGGGTATGGGTTGGAACGGGAGGATAAGAATTACTGATTATTATTGTAAACAAGATATCTGATGAATTTCAAATGAAATGGAGAAGGGAGTTTAGGTTGTACTTGGAGAGAAAAAAAGGTCAGACACAAAGTTTTCTAAGACAAGCATCTAAAGCATATTGTACTGTGAAGTAAAAGTCAAAGTAGAGCGTGAGATTAAGAAGAGTAAGAGAGACGCTGTGTGTGGGAACAAAGGATGTAAGGAGCTGGAACAGAAGAGGATCACTAGGAAGTGCGGATGGGATTTGGAGGAGAGAGGAAAGGAGAAATGTCAACATCTATGACAGAAAATAGCTCAAGATCTGTAAAAGGAGGAGGAAAATGGAGGTGCATGCCAAGGTGAGGAAAGAAGGTCATGACTTGTGTTGCCTGTGCTTTCTTGGAAGAAGAGCAATATTCCAGCAGAAACAAAAGTAAAAGGAAAAGGGGGAGATTTGAGAAATGAGTTAAAAGTGGTAAAAAGTAATCTGGGACTGTGGGTGTGAGATTCAGTTAAATTGGAACTGGGTAGCTGGGAAGGGGTCAAAGAGGAAAGGAGGAATTTTCAGTGGAGCTTGATAGGAGAGTTATGTACGGTTCATGAAAAAGGATGGATAATGTGGTGTTGGTGGTGAGCCAGGAAAAGAGAATGGTATAATGGAGCTTGAACTAGAAAAGAGCAGCCACAGGCACCAAGGTGGAGGAAAGTAAGACAAAACGTGGACAGAAGGCGGCCTGCTGTTAGGTCTTCAGTAACGATTCAGCTTTACAAAGCGAGAGCAACCATCTTGCTCAGTGTTGACTGATGATGATACTCAGAGGTGGGTTTTAATTCCTTAAGCTTCAAAATTAATTTACCGGATCCTGAGAGAAAGACACGTGAAGAAACCTCTCTTGCCCTCTTTCTTTCTGAGTGATACAAATGTGCCTACTATGAGACACATGCCGCCTCAGTACCAGCACAAACAAATCCCTTGTCTTCTCAGTTGCAGCATAGATGATAGTATCAGCCACATAAAGTGCACTGCTTTATTACTTCAGTTAGTCTGTATCGCAAACTTCACGGTAAATGCAAGCATTTTTATTTCCTTTCCTTGGAATTATTAAAATCTCTTTTACAGATGGTTATAAAATGTAACTTGTAAGATCTATCAGGATAGCAGTTTTGGACTTGTTCACCACTTTCTGGACATGCATAATAGATTCAGCCTTAGTATCTATATACATTTATTTTCCTATTAATCCTTTCCTCTTACATCCATCAGAGTGTTAACTTATCTTCCAGATAAATCCTGAAGATGTTATCCCTTTATACAGTATATACGTATGTATTATTTGTTTATACTTTATATTTCAGAACATTTGGGGTATGCTTTGCACCTGTTTTTTGTAATGAGAACTAACTCACAGTCAATGCAAATGATGATACAATTGTCTACGAGTCAGTCTTCGCATAATACCAAGTGAGGAGGAAACAATCAAGATTGATGTACCTATGGATGCAGTAGGCAGGTGTCAGTGGTTAATTTCAGTGATTAATTTCAGTGCACTAAAACTGAGTGGTGTCAGGAGTCCTATAGAGAATTGGGGTGAGTTCATCTCACTAAGTCTCCTAGGCAACTTTTCTAAACAGTTTTCAGGGGGACAGTATTTATCTTTATCCACTGTATTAGTGTCATGTTTTATTCAAGCTCTCTGTTGTTATGTCCAAATGAGCAATAAAAATTTAATTTTCACTGAAGTAACCAAGAAATAAATATTTTCAATAAGTAATCTTTTAATCTGATGTGTAAATACGGCATCCTAACAGTCTAAGATCCTAGTAGTCTTCCAGTCCTGGTAAGTATTTTATCTTCTCTCTGTTGCTGCTATGCTATTTATTGATGTAGTGATAGACAGTTAAGAAGCAGTAGTGACATTTTTGTAGGTAACTATAAGAAGGAACAGGATCTGTGCAGGAAAGAGAATCAGGTCAAAGCCCTCTGAAGGGATAGCATCCATCTGAATTCAGGGGTGATCTGCTCAGCTACGCTGCAATTTGGTCAATCTGCACAGTCATCATCCCAGCTAGCTACAGCACTGGGGTACCTTCCTCCTGGGTAAGAGTGCAGGGAAGAGCCGGAGGTGGCATGTGTGTGAGGGGGCTGTGGTGAGAACACAGGTTGCAAGCAGGGAAACAGAACTGGGAAGTCTGAAAAAATGAAGCGGGACATGGAAGAATGCGGGAAGGAAGTAAGAATTGTTGTTAGGAGGCAGAGGTACAGGAAAATCTGCAGGAATCCAAGTTTAACAGTTGTATTGCATGTGAAACAATTTGTCATCTTATTTGCCTCCTCTTGCGTTGCAGAGCTTTTGAATACATCTTTTTTAACTATAGGTTCCTAGACTTCGGTTTCCCAAAACACTTTGGCACATGCTTGACTTACTTAACAAATGAGTTGTATGCAATTCTTAAATGACCAGAGGATCTAAATGGGTGTCAAGGTATGTTCAAGATTAAACCTATGCATATTTGCTCTGCTGATTTAGAGACTAAACGATGTGAAGGGATCTGCCACACAGAACTCAGAAAAGTGAGAGGTAGCCATAGAGTACGAAATGTCAGCTGTTTACACAGAGACTGCCTTTGGGACCATGCTATGATACAGGCATTACTTGTTACTAATAGAAATAGTGAATAATAATGAAGATAAGTTTGGTATACTGCATAGGAAGCTTGTGACCTGCACATTCTTTTTGCAGTTTCTCCTCTTGAATACTTCCACTTATTTTAATACACTGTTATTCTATTAGGCTTAAGATTAAGGTAGTAGGACTGAAAAATTATGGAACCTAAAAGGATACAACCGCAAATCCACAAATAAAACACCAAACATTTACCAGACCAGTAATTTTTTGCAAGCTCATTGTTAATCCTCATTGTTTTTGTTAAATGTTTGCGCAATTTAACAATAGCATACATTATTCCTGTTAACTCAAATTGCAGGAGCACACAGGGCACTGACTTGCATTTTCTCATATGAAAGGACCAATCCAAATGAATCTCCTCCTCATACAAAGTTATCATGACTTCTTTCCAGCATGGCTCTTGATAGGCTCGGTCTAATACTGGGTAACCGAGAAAGTCCTTTCCTGAAAGGGCCAGCAGCAATGCAGCTCTGACACAGATCATCAAACTTTGTGGGTCATATGCCGGCAAGCATGTTCAAGTTTGCTTTTGACTCGTTGTCTGGCATGTTTACAGTGACATAGCCCCGCGTGAACATATTCTATAGTCATCCCAGTTATCTGGGGCACTGTTGTGCTAGAACAACCTGGATTAAGCAAAGTTGTGGATAGTAAGCATGTAGATGAAGTTTTAAGAAAATAGAATAATGGTAGAATGGAGAAAAGAGAACAAAGGTTGATGACAGTATTGTCAATGTTAAACAGCAACATTCTTGCTTCAGTGTACTTGCACCTGCAGAGAAATTAAGTCATGTAATCCACCATGATATTCAATAATTCACTGCAATTTCCTTACAGTTGCAGAGAAAATATTTTCATAAGGAAATGATGAAAACATAGTTACTCCAAAGTGATTTGACAGCAATTACATCTAACTATTGAGAGAAAATATTGATATTACCTCTTTCAAAAGTATGCTTTCTACAATATTGTATTTACAGGAAGTACTACTTTTCAAAGAGTCATGTAGTAGGATTTATTGGTAGGATATTGTTACAAAACACAACTGATGGAAATGCCTGCCCAATCTGAAATACCAGTAATAATCCTGAATCCATTGCCCCATTCATTCCCAAGAGAACATAAACAGCATCTTTCCTTGCAGACCTCAGTATTTGTCCTCATCAAATGAAATTCACCTGTTGGAATATGGAATGATCAGGACCTTCCATCTACTTCTGTCCTGACTTTTTGCTTCAAAAGGAATACTAGGTTAGAATATAAAATTATGTATTCCTATGTACTTTTAAAGCTTTTACAGCTGTTTGCACTGAAACACACTACTTTGCAGGCTTGTTTCTGAAACTCACTATGTCAATGTATTTCTCTTGAGATAAATGGCTTTTCTATTCATTACTTGTATCTATGTGACAGTAAGTGCTGGTGTGATCATGCTAAAGAATGAAAGTATTCTTCTTAATGCATAGGTATCCAGGATGCTCATCAGCCTAGCAAACTTTCTCAGCTAAGACCTGAGGAAAATACCTTGTCTCTTAAGAAGAGAGATCGGTTCTGTCTTTGTGGCATGCCTGTCCTTAGCCTACACAGTGATGACAGTTGTCACTGCTCTACTGTTGTGTGGAGATACATTTCCACCAAAGTAGGATTACTCTGCTTCTTCAATAACAAGTTTTCAGTAGCTTTGTATTCTGCATTTTGAGAATCGTGATATTTGCTAAGCATTGCATTATACTTTGGCATTTCGATGACTAGAACAGCCAAATGATTTTCTGTCTGCTACAGAATCACCTGTTCAAATATCTAGGTATTTAGAGGAATAAACAGCTAATTTACATAATCTTTCTAAAGTCTGAAGCACTTATGTCTTTGAAATTGACATTTTTCTTATATCAAAAACAAGTTAGACACTTTATTCCATGATGAATTAGATATAACCATGAAGAGAAGTCTAGGAAGAAATAGTTTTAATAGTTTTTATTCTTTCCAGTCAATGAGACCAATTGTGGTGCATTCAAGTTATTTTCTATGGCTACCTCTGACCAGATGCCCTTCAGCAGCCATAGTGACCCCACAACAACTGTGCTTTTCATTTTCCTACTGGCATCCAGCTTTCTTCCCTAAAATGGTTAGCATCGGCTGAACAGTTCTCTTGATTTTAGGACTGGTCTGTGCCCATCAAAACACAAGTGAGATAGGTAAGACCAGAAAAGTATCTATAACCTCAAAAATATTGAAATAAATTCAATTTTCTGGTTGCACAAGACTCCATTCTTGACTGGGTCTGCTAATCTGCACTGTAATGTAAAAACGCAGCAGTCTCTGTTGTGATTACAGCAGAACTCTGCACATAGCATTTTAGAAGCATTTTCAAAAGCAAATAAAACGTGCTTTTTGTTTGAATTATGTCTATCTGTAAACAAAAACATTTGATGCTACATATTTCAAAACACTCACTGTGTTTTGTGTTTGTGCTCGTATCAGTGTCATTGATATCAACGATAGTTAACACCTAAAATGAAAGGAGAGTTAGACTAATACCTCGCATGAAATGTTGTACAGCTATTAATCAACACTGGTGTAGGACCTAACAGTGCTTTTTCTTCCTTAGATTCTTGGTCTCAAGGAGTCAGACTGCAAATCTGCAAACTTTTAAAGAGAGGGAGGGCAATCGCCCCTACAGTTCTGCCACTCTAGTTCCTTCGATGCCTTTAAAGACTCTGCAACCTTTATAAGACTAATCTTACAAGGCTAACCACTGCAAACATATCTATGCATTTTTCATAGCTACAGGTTGCTATCATTAAAAAAACCCTGAATTTTGAAGACAGAGAATTTTCCATTAGTTTTGTGATTTTCATAATCTACTATTCCTCTGTCTAGTTTAACTTTCCTGCTGCTTTGGTGAGATCTTAACTTGCCCAGATGAGCAAATGCACAAATATTACATTCTGGGTCATCCCCAAGTATGTGCAGTGTTGAATACAGACATGCTTCCTGCAAGGCTAAGAACATATGAGCATCCACGATCCATTTGCATACTCAGCATTTCATTTCTTCCAGCTAAATGCCACTTCCGCAGTCCCAGCAGTTTTGCTGCTGAATATCTAGCAGATACGAATCCCTTAGTGGGAGAAACTGTGTATCTACATAAAGAACATTTGCAAACGAAATACCTTTGTTAAATTATAGCATCAGAATAACATACTGAATACAGAAATTGCCTAGGAATATATGATTTAAAACTATTAGTAATTGTCACAAGTCAAAGAGATAGCTCAGTGTTATAAAAAGTCTCTTTCAATAAAGAATAAACATAAATCTATCATCTTATATTCTCAGAGTACGATTCATCTCACTTTATTAGCTATCATAATGTAGACATTTAGTCTTATGTGGGCTACATCTGCAGCCAGTGAATTGAATACAGAGTTTGCCAGAGGGTGACCTGATCCTCAGGTAGTATCTGGGGTAAACAGGATGAATTACTAGATGATGTCTCTCTCTGCAGATCACTGACGGACGTTACAATATTAGCTTACCCTAGACATCCGTTCTAGTTGTTTGAGGGAAAAAATCCCACTTTACACATATTATGAATCTCAATAATCTCAATTATTTTACACAAGAAGCTTCATGAAAGTCAAGCTTTAAACTTCTGTTAGTAGTTACACTCCCTTCTTGGAGACTGAAACAAGATGTGTGTACTTGATGGTGAAACTGAACATTGCTAACAGTTTTGATAAACATGTCTTGAATCATAGGGCTCTTTAAAGAATATGCTTCAATATGGTTTCTGATTGGGAGGATA